>CATNWA010019519.1:212500-231241 GCA_951230385.1 Staurois parvus | reverse complement strand
GTCCTTCTTCTAACTAATTTCCAGTCTTCTTTTCCTCTAGCTTCACAATCCCCTTCTTCCTCCTCCCGCCCAGGGATCTCCACTATTTGTAGATCAAGTCTCTTACAAAAGTCTCTCAAGTCTTCAGGGAATCTCAGATGGGCTGTAACTCCGTTCTTCCACCCGATTAAGCATTCTGGTATACCCCATCTATAGTGCACATTCTGCTTTCTCATCTGCTCTAACAGGGGTTTCAATGTTCTCCTCCTTCTCCATATTGTCTCTGGTGTCCGCATAAATCTGTATTTCCATATCTCTATACTTGATATTTGCTTTTCCTTTTGTCTTTTTCCAAATCTCTTCATCTCCTCTTATCTGGAATTGGACAATTATATCTCTTGGTTTCTCTATTCCACCTCTTTTGTTGCATTCTTCCTACTCTATATACACCTTCAAGATTCACCACTTCTGTTTCTAGTTTATCCAATATAGAGTTTATAATTCTACATATTATACTACGTATCTCTTCTCCCTTTATGGTCTCTGGTACTCCTCTTACTCTAAGATTGTTTCTCCTGTCTCTATTTTCTTGTACCTCCATCTTATAGAGTAGTTTCTTTTGTTCTTTCCTAATATCCATTGTTCTCTTTTCCAGTTCAGAAATGTCTTGGCTGTGGTTTTTAACTCTTTCCTCCGTCTCCTCTACTCTCAATAATATCTGCCCCAGATCACTCCGAATATTTACCAGTTCTTGCTTAATCATTTTTTCTAAGTTTTTAAACATATCCGCCATCTTTCTTGTTTGGTACTTGTAGCTCCTTTTCTAGTTCTCTTATCTCCAAATTTTCTGTTCTTTGTTGGTTGCTATATTGTATTCCCACCGGCTTATTTTCCAGTTCACTTTTTTTCCCCAATCACTTGAGACCTTTCTGGGGTCATATTACCTTGAGACGTATATTTTTTTATTGTACCTGTCTGAGACCCCTTTGGCCCACTACTTTTCACGCTTTTGTTTTTCATCTTTTAGGCTCGACTTTTCCTCCTTCTTTTCTCCTTATACTCGCCTAAAAAACTGGAACCACAATAAACCTTAGGCCTGGGGCTCAAATTTCAATCCTCTTTATTAATTTGTCCACTTTTCCAATTTATTTCCTTTCTATATCTTCTTTACATTTGGGTCACTTGCAAACTCCCCCAGGGAATCCCCCCCTTTTACGTATCCTCTTTATCTTTCCAGCAACAGTATACTTTTGTGCAATTTTTACCGTCCCAAACTGTCCACACTCACTCTCTCCTTATGATTCCCTCCAGTGAGTTTATTAAGACAGCATGGGCCTCCGACAAAGAGCTTTTATCCTCTTTTTTTCTTCAGGGGGATTCCTTTGGGCTTCTCCTCCAGCAGTTCACTTCCCGGTCCTCTTTAATCAGTATCTCTTCACCCAGGGGCGCTAGGGGCTCACTAATTATTTTCCTGTCACAATACCAGAGTGCTGGGGAGAAGCATCAGCGTCTCTCTCCTTCCTCGGCCGCCGGCCCGGCTTTCTCCCCTTCCCAGAGCTCCTCTGCGGCTGATCGTGTGATCCCGCCCCGTCTCTTCGTCCTCCCAGTAGCCCCTCTCCTTGGGTCATACCTCCTCCAGCGTTCCTCGTCTCCGCGCTCTCTCTCTCCCGCCGCAGCCAGGATCGCCGACCGCAGACCCGGCTACTAGCGGACAAATCCCTGGCTCAGTGTCCCCATCCCAACAGGCATCCGAGGTAAGGTGGAGGCATCAGGGAGCACTCACTCCATGCTCATCCACTCCGCCATAGCCAGGCTCCGCCCCCAGATAGTAGGTCTTAACACACAGCATCACCAGGATATTCATTTTGAGCGAGTGCAGCCTGCCGAACCATGATGTGGGGTTTTTAGCCCACCTTTGTAAATCATCAGAGAGAGTTTTGTATAGTGGGGGATAATTCTTTTGGTAAAGAGTTTGGAGTTTTGGGGTCAAATTAATTTCCAAAGAGCCTCTGATAGCCACTTAAATGGGAAGGAGTGTTGAAGTGTTTGGACTGTTCGGTGGTCTAATGATATGTTCATGGCCTGGGATTTGGTGTGATTGACTTTAAGTCCTGATATGGAGAAAAAAAGTTGTAAATTTGATAAGAGATTGGGTATTGAGGTAAAAAGGGAAGAAAGAAGCGATAGTTTCTGTCATCTGCAAATAGGGCACATTTGTGGACCCTGCCCCCACAGAGGATAGCTTGGATGTCTATATTGTCTTAAAATTTGATTACTAGGGGCTCCAAGGCCAAGATAAATATTACTGGGGACAGGCTTCACCCCTGATGTGTTCCTCTGCTGATGGACAAATATGAGGCGTTATCGCCTTTAATATGGAGATTTGCCATGGGTGCATGGTAAAGAGTACATGTGAGGGGAGTCACTTTGGGTGGGGGGCCCATGGAACACAGCCCCCTTTAGAGAGCTGGGGAAACCCCTGTCTCAGCTTATCCCTCTTATGTGTAAGTCACCCTGTGCCTGTTAGGGGTACAGGGTGGAATGTGCTGCTATTGTGTAAACATGTATAGGTGGGGGTTGTTCATTGTTCACCGCCATGTGGCTGCATCCCATTTTTCTATTGTGTGTCTTGCTTGGGAGCTGTCAGGGCAGGGCTGTGGAATGGACAGGTAGGCCTAGTGGCAGGGTAACGCACTCGCTCATGACAACCACCACCAACAGACCGAAGTCCCTCAGGGCGCGGAGTCTAAGTCCCAGGCTGCCCTTCACCAGGGCCCCTGATGGTGGGGATGGACTTGATGCAGCCAGGAACCAGGTCGCGGCCCCCCGAGACTCCCCGGCTGCGGTAATGGCCGCCACCAATGGCGTGTAGCTAGTAATAATGACAATAGCATAGTCAGGCAGGCCGGGTCGACAACAACGGGACAAAACGATACAGAACAGTAGACAGAGAATCACAGGTCACGGGCCGGGTTCAGCAACGGAAGGTCAGATTGAAGGAAAACACAGAGAATGGTCTTAGTCACAAGCTGAGTCAGATACCAGAAGAGTCACGAGAGTATACACAGAGCTGTAGCAAGACAAAGACACAAGTGCAAAGAGCAAGTGCGGATCACAGGCTTATATGTGCTCAGCCACACCCCTCTGGGGGATGGACCTCAGAGACCTGAAGGCATAAAAGATTCCCACCATGCTCAGCAGAAATCCAAGATGGATGCCAGCACATGGAGTAACATAACCTCTGGGAAAAGGTAGGACCTTGACAGGAGCAAACTATTATGGGATGTGTTTGTGTATTGGCTTGGGTGGGGTGTTTCCGGCAGCCCTTCCCCCTGATGGGACAGCTTGCTGATGTGTTTCCTGTTACTGAGTGTGTATTTCCCCACCCTGTGTATATATCTTGTATCTATGTTAAAATAAAGCAGTCTATCTCCTGGAATCCTTGAAGTCTGGTGCTGTCACCTCTTGTATGGTCAGCGGTGGTGTCCATGGATCTGTGTTCAGACAGGGAAGCGGGAGTCTAACGGAAATACCCTAGTGCAGTTGGGGTCCGGTTCCATTACAGTACATAATAGTGTTATGAAGTGGGGACCAAACCCATATTTATGAAGGACACAGGAGAGGTAATCCCAAGATGGGGAATCAAAATCTTTTGTAAATCTAGTGATAGAAGCATGTATTGTCTTTGACCTTGATTATCTCAGTTCAAATGAATCGCCATTATGATGTCTATCAGGTGCCCCGTCTGGTCGGGGCCTTGCCGACCTGGGACAAACCTCACCTGGTTGGGTTGAATGTATGATGGCAGGAAAGAGTTTAGTCTATTTGCTAATACTTTTGTCATGATTTTTAAGTCGACATTTATAAGTGAAATGGGGTGGTAGCGCAATCCCCATTGTCTTTGCCCAGCTTGGGAATTACGTGAATTGTCACATGGTTTTCAAGTCAAGTGAGGGAATGAGAGAATTTGAAAAAAGTTGTCGGCCGAGTGACCTGGGATTGGACCCAATGCGCAGTACAGACAAGCATAAAAGTTGAAGAACTCTCTTTCTGTCAATTGGGGGTTCTGGGTGGGATTCCCAGTGTTCTTAATATCGGTAAGGCAAGGTTCTTTGATGTTACTTTAGGGGTGCCCGAAAGCCTGCTAACTGACCTTTAGGAAAATTGTGTAAAGAAAAAAAACTTCCCTAATACACACAGAAAAACTCCTTTTCAACTTGAAAAACCGTTAAAAAGGACAAAGTGGAGCCTTATGGAAAACACGGGACATTTCGCAGTAAAAACAATTACACAGAGGTGAACCGAAAACCTGCGCCAAAAATAACCCCTGTTGCTAACGCGAAAATCACTCCTACCAGCGCCGCTAAACGATCCGCGTTACACACGCGATCTTCGCTGCAACCACCTAAAACCGTTTACACAAAAAGTCTGCTGGACGTGAAACACGCAACACAGCAGCTTTAAAACAAACCCGCTTTACACTAAGGAACTACTTTTAACAAGAAAAACACAAGAAAAACATAATCACTATACAAGAAATCTATGTGCAAAAACCCAGACTTCACCGCACTCACTAAATGTGGAACGCGTGAGGGAAAAACTCGCTTAACACACTTTAAATTGGCTGTCAATACGCAAATTTAAAGCTAAAAGCAAACAACTTAAACTGTAAAAATTTGGATTAAAAACATAAAATGGGTCAAATGCATATAGAAAACTGCATATACATTGCACAGAGATTACTGCACATGTGGTAGTCAACAAAATGGCCACCAGAGAAAGCACATGGCAGTCAGTAAAATGGCCACCAACAGAGAAAGCACACGGCAGACATTAGCCTCAAAATTGCCTCTAACCTCTTACATAAAACAGACTTTTGGACAAAACGTACACTGGACAATTACACAACAATATACAGTACACATACAACACAATTTGGCAAATCACAGGACAGACATAGAAAAACCAACATATCACACTAACATGCGCATGTAACAGAAAAGACCCACTGCTGCATGCTTGCTGGGAGCAGTAGTACCGACAAAACACTGCACAGACTATATACACACAAAGATCTTACAACAGTTAACTATTAACCTAAACCTTTCAGCACTGTAATAATTACTTCACGTGGAGGGAGTTAAAGCAATTACCACAGTACCTACAACCCTCAAATACTTACCTAACACTATGCAAAAAAAACCTTTTACCCGCTAAAACATATACCCGTTTAATTTTTGGTTGAAAGATTTTTAAACTTGACCAAATCCAGCCAACCAAACCCACCCCTCTGCTGCTCTCAGCAGAGAAAAACCCTTGTCTTTCACCCACAAATCAAGATTTTAGAACAACTAGGTCCTTGCTAAGCGGAATTCACGTTAGCTAACAGAGAGCGAAATCAGCCACACAAACGCGCAAAAAGCGATCCTCTTAACGGTAGAGAGACCTGAAATGTGCCGGCATACTTTTTGCTAGTTCATGATGGCTCATTCCCCCCTCGAACTTGGTTAGCTATCCTAGAATTCGCGTTAGTATCCACTGGCTCGCCAAACTGTCTTGGAAATTCGCTTTTAAACGAATTTCTCCTTACTGTGAGTACTCGCAGTTGGATGCGCAGCAATCTCCCATAAAGCTGTGCGAATCTCGCTTACCATGACTGCAGCTTAGCTCCACGATTCCTGCACCTCCAACTGGTTTAGCTATCTCAGAATTGTGGGGAAATGGAGCTCCAGTTACCTGGGAATGATCACACGACACTCTCAGGTTGCTGTTGGAATTCACATAGAGACTGGCTTCAGACTCAGCCCCCCCGGTTTTATTACAAACACACACACGCCCCCCACATGAGTCAGGTCAATCCCCTCCCACAGAACAATGCATGGGGAGTGCCTATACACAGGATGTACATTCCGATTGGAGCACAGCCTTTCCTCTTAGCTATCACCAGTCCTCCTCTCCCTCCATGAGCTCTCTGAGGGAAGCAACCTTCCCCCTCCTATTAGCTCCTAGTGGTATGTAAATTCTCTGTACAAGCATCCCCTAGATTAAACAGTGTCAGTCTGTATCTGAATGGGCCCAATACGATCTTTATTAAAACACATCCATCCAGATACAGTTTCAGGTCGGTAATGGCTTGTAAGATTTACATGAGCCTACACACGGAGTTAGCACTGCTTGGCGCCTTGCGGTACGAAGTCCATGTGGTACTATGCTGCTGATATGTGGATACAGGCCCGCGGCCTACCGCCGGCGGCATTCGCATCGAATGCCGTGGTGGTATAGACGCCGGTCTATAAGCGCAGATCTGCCATCTCATCCATTACCGAGCTGAGTACTGTAATACATACATTGTACATGCGCATGGCCCAATTGCAGCCTTCAGAGCTTTAATTAAGCCACACGAGAGACATATGAATAACACTAATATATGACACATTTAAAGTTCAACCTGTAAATACAAAATTTCCATGACAGTAGGAATCCATCACTTACCAGGTAGCTATGGGTTTTATTCATGTTAAACATGCACAGCAGTATAACGCAATACAGTAAATAATGTTCAGCTCTCTTCTTCTCTTCATTGTCAATAGATATTATGCTAAAGAATAAAGGGAAGGAATCCAAGTATACTGTAGATTACATATAATATACTGTACATATTTTTGGTTCTGTGCCATAGTGATTTTTTTTAGACTGAAAATGATGGCAAAATCTGCAGCAACCCTTGAAATTAATTGTGTTGGGAGAAAACACCCATGAGCTGTTTGCCTGGATGACTAACACATACTGTATAGTATATCTCATTACACCAATTAAGAGCAGTTTGCCTGGAATACTACATTTGCAGTTGTTTAAAATAAAATACCATGGCTTTTCATCTAAGTGTTAGAAACCCTTAAAAGTCAGGTTTTCTGTGTTTCCTTGCCCTTAAAGCAGACCTTGTAGTGAAATAGCAAGGTCTGTTTAGTGAATTACGCCCCTCTCCTCCATCTTAAAATTTATTTATTTTAGGTACTTATATAGCCTGAAATAAATACGCAGCGCTTTACATATATATTGTACATTCACATTCTAAGGTGCCTAACTCACATTCACACAAGGGCCAATTTAGCCAGGATCCAATTAACCTACCAGCATATCTTTGGAGTGTGGGAGGAAGCCGGAGTACCCGGAGGAAACCCACGCAGGCACAGGGAGAACATGCAAACTCGAGGCAGGTGGTGCCGTGGCTGGGATTCGAACCAACGACCCTAGTACTGCCAGGCAGAAGTGCTAACCATTTAGCCACTGTGCTGCCTGTGAGAAAACAGATAAAAGCATT
The DNA here is from genome assembly GCA_951230385.1 of Staurois parvus. Taxonomy (NCBI): domain Eukaryota; kingdom Metazoa; phylum Chordata; class Amphibia; order Anura; family Ranidae; genus Staurois; species Staurois parvus. The sequence continues at coordinate 223,941 of CATNWA010019519.1, read as the reverse complement.
ACTTGTGGGGGGAAAAAAGATGATTCAAATAGTTACCTTTTCTATGCTTCCATCTGCAGCATCTAAAAGGGGGTGTCAGCACCCTTTTTGCGATATGTTAAGAAATGGCGAATAGCCCAGATCTCACAAAAAAAAATACAACTGCATCATGCTATTCAACATTTCCTGGGGTGTGGCCCAAAGATGTTGACATTAGGGGCAAGGTACGTATTTTAACTAACCCCCCCCCCCTCATTTTTTTTCTCAACAGTTGAATATTAAGGAAGGGTCCCTTACTATTTAAGCTGACTTTGCAAGGAATGGTCTGCTTTAAAGTAGAAAGTATATTTAAAGTATGGACTTTTAATATTAACCTATTCCCTCCAAGCTGAGAATAAACTGTAAAGAAAACATTTGTGTTCATTTTGAATAAATGGTTAAATCCTATCAGGGTTTATTTTTGGTATATTTTCCTTTATTTCCTGCCCTGTATGACAGGAAAACTCTCCAAAGTGTTGGAAATCTTCTCTTAGACAGCTGTCACCAGAGAATTTAACTTCTATTACTGTTTTAGTGACAACTAAAACATTTTTGATTTCCCATCACTTTCAGTCCTGAAAACAATAGTTATCAGGGCAAAAAGAGAGGGTGAATCTCCCCAGTGAGGACTGCAGTAAAAAATGTAATGAGGCTGTATGCCATCGTCGCACCATCCAAAGCGAAAAAAAAATGTTGTAAGTCTGTACTGACCTCTGCAATGCAGGTACTGTGTAATAAAAGTTTCTCTTTAGCTTGTTTTCTAAGGACCCAGAGTAGGTGCACAGGCCAGAGGGAGATCCAAATGCTAAAACCTAACTTGCAAAATTTTAAGGTTTAAGCCTGTTAAAGAGCATGCAAATATTTGAATGTTGATAGCCTGGCCACTGATCTACTTTTGGCTTCTTAATTAGGGTATGGCCTAATGGCATCCCCAATGTGACTGTGCACATTCATTAAAAAAATCAGAATAGGAAATGTGTGTGCCAGTCTTTTCTAAAATAAATATATATGACAGAATATATGGTGAACCCATTATGCAACTAACTGTAGAGTTAGTACTGACACTATATGTATTAACTTCTTTTTTCGGTTGAGATTAAGCCATGGGTTGAAATTAAGCCTTAAATCTCCTGGTGCTATAAATCTCTTTCAGCTGTCAAATGTCTGAGACTCTGTTGCTGGTAGAGGGACTTAACAGCTAAATTGTAGGGATAAGGCTCAAAGTGATTCTAAAGGTTGTCATTTAAAAAAAAAAACACATATTATACTTACTTGCCCTGTACAATGGTTTTGCAGAGAGCAGCTCCAATCCTCTTGTTTTTGGGTCTTCTGCTAGTGGTCCTGGCCCCTCCCCCTGCCAAGTGCCCCCAATAGCATGCCTCTTGCTATGGGGGCACTCAAGCTGGCTCACACCCGAGCCACATTCCTGTGAATGGACATTGTCCATTCACACACAGAGCTCAGCTCTGCCCCCCTGCTCTATCCTCATTGGCTCACTGGATGTGATTGACAGCAGCAGGAGCCATAGGCTTCCTCTGCTGTGTGAGCCAATGAGGAGAGAGACCCAGGAGAGCCACTGCTCTTGTGCACAAGAAGGGAAGGCTGGTGGGGAGATGCTTTAGAACTACTTTAACCAAGGTGATAAAAATGAATTAAATTGGAGGGGATATATAGCATCAAAACATGTATTTCTTGAATGAATAATATTTAACAAATTGTTTTACATTTTATAGCATATTCCAATGCCTGTACTATATGGAATTTTTCTTCAAATGGGTGTGGCAGCTTTAGGAAGCATTCAGGTATGTTTTTTAAGCTATAGTATATTTTTAAGGTTAAATGTCTATTGCTTATTACTACTCATACTCATGAGTACTACTCATTTGCCGTTAATCAGCGCATGGCTTATGTATGCTTATGTTTTGTTTCTGATTATATTTTACACTATTTTGTATCAGAAGGCTGAAGCAACTGCAAATCTCTAATTATTTTTGTAGTAATTGTTGGTTTGCAAAATATGTTTCATACAGGTCATGATTATCAACAGCTTTTCATATCTTTCATATATTAGCCTCAAATGCTGCAAAAATAATTTACTCAGCAACAGAGCCACACATCACTGAAATCATTGGGACATAGTCCTTTCTTTGACTGGAAGATTTGTTTTTGCAAACATTTAGGAAATATAAGCCTTGCTTTTGAATGTTAGCTGTTTTTTGTTTGGCATAGTTTAGGGAACAGTTAGAATCTCTGTCATGTTTTTATTGCTGTGCTTCCTTTGAGGATATTTTCTCTCTCTCGCTACCTTTCTGATGTTCCTTTAGCTACAGAAACAGGAAATAAGGGTCATTGAACATAGGTAGCAATAAAAAACATGACACTGGCTATAAAAAAGTTAATTTAATTGCTTTTTGCTTCCTTGTTGGGTACATTTCCACTCAGAAGTGGCATTAATTAAATAATACCTTCTAAATGTGAACACAGTTATTAGTAAAAACCCCAGTAAACTTGCTTGTTGACTGCTTGGCCAAAAATCTCCAATCTGCTCAGGAGACAGCACTCAGAATAGATGGACTGAAAGCTGCTGAAGCACTTATTCCTGCTGTAGAGGAATCAAGCTAGGACTATAAACAGGCAGTCTTTGATACAGTAAAAAAAAGTTACCGACCTTGGCAGACATTATAGTGGAAGCTCATCCTAGAATTATTCCATGAACATTAAACAGACACATAACACTTGGTATCCACATCATGTGATTGATCAGCCTTGATGGGAAACATTTCCTCTGTGCCCTTATGCCATCAAAGTCATAGATAGCTTAAGGGCGACTGAGCGATAGCATCAGTTGCATAGTGTCATCCAGAAATGGCTGGCAATTATAAGTGCTGAATACTCGACAATCGCAGAGCAGACACATACACATGCTACACATTTATCAAGGTACAGGTGTTATATGGCTGTTAATGTTCATAGAACAATTCTAGGGTAAACTTCAACTTTAACTATACTGGTGCTGGTCTAAAAAATACCTTATCAATAGTCATTACTGTGTGTAACAAATAAATATATTGAGATCTGGTGCCTAAATGCCATGGCTCCATCCATTATACGTATGTACATAAACCAAATCAAAGGCGCATGGGACTTTAAATGAGGCATGTCATTGAGCAGGTTACATATAAAAAAGATCAATTTATTGAGCATTACATGAACATCTCATAGATTCAAACAACAAGCTGGTTATATCTGACATATAGTAGTGTGAATGAATCCATACATACATTGCTACATAGTCAAATTACCAAAAATGAAGGAATCATAAAAACTTGATGCGTTTAGTAAATCTTCACTTATTCAGCAGTAGATGCCACGTGTATAAAAATCTGTAAGCTAGAAAACAAGGTTTCAGAGTATATTTAAGCACTCCCTAATAAAGGAAGGAATGTATAATATTGGTTATTGTAACAATATAATATTGTTCAGTTGATGAAAGAAAATACTTACAAACCAGCTTGATAACCAGATCATTGTTGTGGAACCTCCTAATGTCTGGCCTGGGAGTTGTGGAAGGGGTACAGTACAAACCCCCCGGGATAACAAAAGAGCGGCACAGGTATGAAGATGGAATATAAAAACCCAAAGTCCCACCTGTGAAATAAGAGTCAGATAAAGGAGGATTTTAATCTCTATCTACAAAAGCCTCCCACCATGTACTACTCAAAGGAAAAATATTAGAGTGTCTGATGGGTGAAAGTAACAAAGTAAGCAAATGAGGTAGCTCCATGGTGTGGGAATATTTATGTTAATAATAGTGATTTGCCAAAGATCACCAGAATAGTGAGACTGCAAAGAAAAAGCAGAATCCTGAAAAAGGGAAGGAAAACATAATAGAAGCCAAATGAAAAAAGGAGTGAAGATTCACAAAACACATCAAGTTTTTATGATGCCTTCCTTTTTAGTAATTCGGCTATTAAATATACAGTAGTTACATAGCTGATAAGGTTGAACAAAGACACCAGTCCATTCATGTTCAATGAGAAAGAGAGAGAAAGAGAGTGTGTGTGTGTGTGTGTGTGTGTGTATGTGTGTGCGTATTTTATGTCGCTACATTGAGAACCACAAAAACCACATCTAAAAGTTTTGGGGGGTTTTTTTTAATTTGTTTATACTCTTTGCTGACACTGGTGACTGAAAGGACGTTCCACATACTGTACTTACTGGTTCAGTAAAGAACCCCTCACACAGTTTAAAATTAACTGCTTCTCGGCCAACTTCATTGTGTGGCTGCAAGTCTTCTTTATAGACCTTAGATTAAATAGTTTCATCCCAGTGCTAGAATCCTCATTCAAAGATTTTTATATTGTGATCATATACCCTACATCCTAATATACCCTACCCTCACTTAATAATCACAAACTGGCAAATTAAATAACAGATTGTTATCATATCAAGTGCTGCTATCCAGAAAATGCAGAGGTGACCACACATGTGTAGCTGTACAAATGAGACTGGACCCAAGCTAAGAGCAATTATAATAAAATGTATTATTTAACACAGCAAAATCCAACTCTGCAAACAGTGCACAAACAATAGTGAAACACATGTGAAAAGTGAAACTTAAAAAAAACTACTTAACTATCAAACTAACTTTAATACACTATATACAAGCAAGAGGAGAAATTGGGTCTGGCAGGAGGTGCAAGGAACAGGGGGCTAGACAGGTCAGGAAGGGGGCCAGAGCTGGGATCAGTTACAAGGGGAACAGGTCAGCAAGGATCATAGTAACAGGTATAAGGCAGCAAGGATCAGGTTAACTAGTACAAAACTATTGCCTGCACAGGGCAAAATGCTGAGGCCCTTTGGAAAGCTGGGGAATGGGCTATATACCCTCCCAGCAGCTTGCATCAGTTGGAGACTAATTGTTAGGATATGCTGGCTACGGTGAAACATTCACTGGTGGACATGGGGACTACATCCTTTAGATCTAGGTACCAAAGTGCCACCTGTCTTGGAAATTCGCTTTAACGAATTTCTCCTTACCGTGAGTACTAGCAGTTGGATGCGCAGAAATCCCCCATAAAGCTGTGCGAATCTCGCTTACCACGACTGCAGCTTAGCCCCAAGATTCCTGCGCCCCCAACTGGGTTAGCTTCTGTTGAGATGTGGGGAATGGAGCTCCGTTACCCAGGAATGATCACACGACACTCTCAGGTTGCTGTTGGAATTCACATAGAGGAAATTTTCATTCTCACCCTCTGGTTTTATTACAAACACACATGCCCCCCACATGAATAAGGTCAATCCCCTCCCACAGAACAATGCAATGGGGAGTGCCTATACACAGGATGTACATTCCGATTGGAGCATAGCCTTTCCTTTTATCCATCACTGGTCCACCCCCCATGAGCCCTCTGAGGTCAGCAGACTTCCTCCCCTTCCACCCATGAGCCCTCTGAGGTCAGCAGACTTCCTCCCCTTCCACCCATGAGCCTTCTATGGAGAGCATATTTCCTGTCCCAACTCCTAGCAGTATGTTTATTCTCTGTACAAGCATCCCCCAGGCTAAACACCAGTATGTACCTGGATGGGCCCGATACGATCTTTATTAAAACACATCCATCCAGATACAGTTTCAGGTCGGTAATGGGTTGTAAGATATACATGAGCCTACATGCGGAGTTCACACCGCTTGGCACCTTGCGTTATGAAGTCCATGTGGTACTATGCTGCTGATATGTGGATACAGGCCCACGGCCTACCGCCGGCGGCATTCGCATCGAATGCCGTGGTGGTATACACACCGGTCTATAAGCGCAGATCTGCCATCTCATCCATTACCGAGCTGAGTACTGTAATACATACATTGTACATGCGCATGGCCCAATTGCAGCCTTCAGAGCTTTAATTAAGCCACACGAGAGACATATGAATAACATTCATATATGACACATTTAAAGTTCAACCAACAATACAAAATTTCCATGACACACCTGATGGTGATCCAGTTCCTGACACAGATGCTATACATCATGGTGCAGGGCATACCAGGGTCAATTTCGCCTGAACAGTTGAAACCAGCAACCAAGTCAAACTTTAATAACCTTGTGGAAAGACTTCCAGAATTCCTATTTGAATTTGATAATTTTCACCATAGGGCACAGATGATGCCCCTCCATGCAATATAATTTACTGCCTTTAACATTTCCCCCTGAAAGAGGAAGTTTCAAACAAACCCAGACAAAATAAACACATTCATTTCAATTTTAAGCAACAATAATGTGATAAAAAATGTAATAACCTTGTGAGCTACTATGACCAAACAAATACTTAGTGTGAATTGCCCACACCTTACACACTCTCATATACCTGTGCTATAATAAATTATAACTAACTTGTGCCATGCTTCACAATATGCTGCCCTATGTAGTGTTATATAATAAAGAATATTGTAAGCAAAAAAAATCCCGATGTCACATTAATGTGCATTAAAATCACAGTCCACGGTGCAATTATTGTTATAGCTTTCTGTCCAATCACTCCTTATGTTATTCCGCCACTTTGTGCCAATGATACTTAAAGTGACATGAACAACCTCCACAAGATGTGCTGTCACCTGGGATATATGACCATACAGTTAAGTATGGTCACTAAGCACTTGCGTCCCCCATTGTGGACCTAGTGGTACATTCCCTGACAGATGAACTTCACAGGTGCTCCTTAATAACAACGGAGGAATTTATATCTATGTATGTTCCTTTACAGTATTAACTCCACTTAATAACTCCACTCAGCTGCACATAGAGAGAAATAAACCACCAAACATAATGCTTTACCAGCCAGCCTCTTAAAAGGAGCTGCAATCTAGGTGGAAAAGCAGAAAGTGAGGACAATTCTCATGTCCAGTCCTCTCTTAACCTAAGTGTTTTGACATCTGAAACACACTTGCTCACATTCTGATTGTTCCATAAGCTCATCACTATTACAGTAAATTATCAGATAACTAATGATAAGTATGGCCCTGATCTATTACAAGATATATAGATACCTACATTCTTCCTTGATCAATGACCAGAGACTATCACCTATCACTATTTATTGATAGAGTAAGTCAGGAAAATCCCACACAGCCCCCATCTGATGTAATAACTTGAATTTTGTATGTTCCCATTACTATTTTAGTGCACGGACTCTAAATAGTTCTTCCCCTCTAGATAGCCAGGGGAGCTAGTTAATTTTTTTAATTGGAGAGGCTGAGTAAATAGTCTGGCCTAGGGAAATAGTCCTCAAGCCTCCAACGATCCAATGAGGAGGAACCACCTGTGGAGCCAGGGAAGGAGCATGCACCGCAGAAGGCCTGAAGCAGACCCAACCACTTCACAGGCAAAGCATTATTTTTTTTTAAGATGAATTTGAAACTTTTGATTTTTTTTTAAGATTAATTTTCAAGAATTTTAAGATTTTAAAGAAAAAAAATTTTTTTGGAGTGAGTAAATCTACACCGACTGGGCCATAAAGGGCAAAAAGAAAAGCATTCCCTTGAGTGATGAAACCCTGACATAAGCTTCTTACCCGGTGACTGTATCATCCCTTAAAAGTGGAAGGCGCTTGGATCCACCTTTGTCCAGCGGGATTTCATTCAGACAGCTGGTAAAGACAAGAGGAAATTATTCTGGGTCTGGGATGCTACATCATGAAGGCTGGAGAGCTATCCAAGCAGAGACTTTGTACAATAGTTGGCCATGAAATTGTCCTCAGTTTACTGTTCCTTGGGCATCTCAGAGAACCCTTAACCAATCCAAGTTGAATACCCTAAGAAAAGTTAAAAGCCAAGCGCAAGGACTGTCCTCTGGAAATACAAATTCTGTGGAAAATGCATGTTGCCCTGGCTGTGCAGGACCTATAGGGCAACAGCCAAATATTCAGCAACACTTAAGGGGGTAGTGCTACATGCCTAACTTCACATGACCACCATTAAAGAAGGCCCTAGTGAACTTAGCTTTGAAAATGCGACTTAAACCAAGTGCTCACCCTTGCACAGATAACATAAAACCCAAGTAACTTTGCAAAGCTAAAGGAAACCAGATAAGTTATTTCACTCTTAACACTTGACCACAAAATCGTTAGGACAAAACCTGGTTCTGTACCAGACTGGTGGAGCTCGCAAGTAACATGTCAAACAATCGTAACTCTTTCTCCTCCCTTTCCTTCATTACTCCTTCTTTTCTTTCTCTCTCTCTTTCCTTCTTCTTCTCACCTCTTTCCTTCACCTCTCTTCTCCCTGTAACTTCATCTCTTTACTCTCCCCTTACCTCTCTTTTCGGTTCTCTGTCCTCCCGTTACTCACTTCCGACCGTCTTTCTTTTCTTCTTTGTTCTTCCCCTAACTCCTTCTCTTCTTGTTGATCCCACTTCTTTCTTCGCTTTCTCTCACTCTTTATCCTTCTTTCTTTCTTTGCTCTTCTCTACTGTTCTCTATCTCTCTTTCCTACTCTTCCCTTTCTTTCTCTTCCTCTTGACATCGTTTTCTCTTCTCTTACCCTCTTGTCCTTCTACTCTCTCGCGAGGATCTTCCAGATCCCACCCGGAACTTAGGGTTCTTCTTTCTTTATGCTCTCTTCTTCCTTAATTCTCTTCTCAGCTTCCTGAAAGTGCCTCTACCTCTCTAAATCTCTTTTTTAACCGGCATCTCTCTCTCTCTCTTTCCTATCTCTTTTTCTCCTGTCTTCTCCTATCACTCTCACTTCCACACCTTTTTCTCACTCTTCACTTTCTCTTCTTCTCTCTGCTTTCTCTCTCGCATCTCTCTCTTCTCTTCTTTTTTCTTTCTCACTTTTCGTCTCAGGATCTCACTCTCTTTCTTCTTCTTCCTTCTCTTCTCTTTTCCCTGTTCTCTCCTACCGCTTCTGCTTCTGCAATCTCTTTCTTCGTTTTTCTTCTTCCTTCTCTCATCTCTTATCACCTCTCCTCTTCGCTTCTACTTTTCTTTATCCTTCTCCTATGCTTTCATTGCTACCTACTTGCTTTCTCTTCTGTTCTTTCTCTTCTTTGCTTTTCATTTCGCATGCTTCAGTCCCACCAAAGGTTCAAAGGCTTCTGTAAGATTCTCCGACTCTCAAGTCACTTCCTTACTCTCTTTAGTTTTTTCTCCATCTTCCAGAAGTTTCTTTACTTGTCCTCGTTCCTATAGCAGAAACTGTTACTTCTTCCTTTTCTTGCTATTCTTTTCCTCTTTCACTCTAATCTTCCCTTACTATCTACTTCGTCTCTCCTTCTTTCTCTCCTTCTCTATTTCTTCCCTTTCTCCTCTTCCTGTCTCTTTCACTCTCCTGTTCCTTTCTCTCTCTTTTCTTCCTTCTCTACATCTCCTTTCATTTGTTACCTTCCTAACCTTTCTCCCCTTCCTTCATCTACTCTCTCTTCTTTCCTACTCTCTTTCTCCCTCGTCACTTCTCACTACTCCTTCTCTTCCATCCTCTCCTTCTTTCCTTTCTTCTCTCTCTACTCCTTCCTTTCTTCTCTCTCTCTCTCTTTCTTACCTCTCTTTCTTTCTTTTGTCTATCCTTCTCTCACTTCGCTCCTATCTTTCTCTCACTCTCGCTATCTCCCTTTACTATCCTCCCCTCTTTTCTGCCTTCCTTCTGTCTTCTTTACGCCCTTCCATCCTTCTTCTCCTGTCCTTTCTCTTTCTCCTCTTCCTTCCCTTTATTTTTACCTCTTCACACTTTCGTTCCTCTTTTCCCATTCATCTTTACTCTTCTCTCCTCCTTCCCAGCAAACACCATCCTTCTCTACTCTTCTCCTCCCTCTCTTTCACCTCTCTCTCTCTTCCTTTTCTTGCATCTTACTTCTCCTTTATCTCTCTTACTCCACTTCCTTCCTCTCCGTCCTTCTTTCCTTCACGAATGCTTCCTTTACTTCCACTCTTCCCCTTTGTCTCTGTCTTCTCACCTCCTTTCATCTTCTCTTCTATCTTTTCTCTTCAGCTCTTCCTCCGAGGGGTCCTCTCTTCTCTTCTTCTCTTTCTTTCTCTCTTACCCTTCCTTCCTTAATCCTTGTTTCCACCAGGAGAAACCTTCTCTTCCCTCTCTATCCTTTTTCCTTCTTCGTCTTTGCATTCCCAGACTTTTTTCTCTTCCTTCCTCTTACTTCCTTGGATCTTCCTTAAAGAGCATTCCTCCTCTCTCTTCTCTTCCGCTTTTCCTCTCTCTTTCCTCTCTTCCTACCTCTCTTTTTCTCTTTTCCTCTTCTCTTGCCTTCGACAAGTCCTCTTCAGAACTTTTCTCCTTGTCCCTTCTTCCTCCCAGTTCCTTTCTCTCCCTCCTTTTGCTTCTCGTTTCTCTTCTCCTTCTCTCTTCTTACTTCACGTTCTCGCCTTTCTCCTACTAATCTTCTTCCCCTTCCCTACTCTTTTCATTTCCTTTCTCTACTGTCTTCTCTTGCCTTCCTTACTTCCTGTTTTTTTCTCTACGAACTTCCTACTAAATCTCCGATCCTACTCTCCTTTCCTTATCTTTTTCCTTCCAATCCCCTTCCTACCCCCGTGGTCCTCCTAACCTTTCTTATTTCTTTCACTGCCCCCACCATTCTCTTTTTTTCACGAACCCTTCTCTTTCTCGGCTCTTCACTTCCTCTCCTTTCTCCCCTATTCTCTTCGTTATTTCTCTTCTCCTCTCTCCTTTTACTCCCCTTCCTTTCTCCTCTGTACTCTGCTCCCACTTCAAAAATTCTTGTGTCGTTCTTCTCATAAGCACTTTTCCCTTCTCCTTTTTCTCGCCTTCCCTTCCATCCCTCTCTTTCCTTCTCTCTCCTCTTTCTCCCCTTCTCTCTACTTCCGACTTGACTCCCCTCGTCCTTACTTCCTTTCTCGTACTATTTCTTCCCTTTCTTCCCTTATCTCTCTCTTTCTTGCCTTCCTTTCCTCTTGAAACCCTCTTTCTTAATGCTTTTGCTTCGGCTTTACTTCTCCCGTTGCATCCTACTAGACAGCAACCAAGAGTCCCCTTTCTCTGTTCCTTCTCTTTCTCCCCAGAGTTCCACAAATAGTCCTTTCTGGTCACTGTCCCGCTTCCTTCCTATCTACTCTTTCCTTCCGTCAGGCTTCTATTCTCTCACCACTTTCTCTCTCTGTCCTTGACTGATCGTCGCCTCTTCTCTCTTTCTTCACCTTCTCTCTTCATTTCTACTCAACTTCTGCTTCCTGTTTCTCATTCTTCCTTCTCTTTCTCTCTCTTCATTTCTTTCTACATCTCTCTCTTCTCTTCTCTTCTTCTACTCTCGATCCTAGTCTCTCTCTCGTCTTTGCGGCGCCTGACAGGTTCTTCTCGTGTCTTCTCTTGCTCTCTCTGGACGGTTCCTCGGGGCACGATTTCTCTCTTCAACAACGGACCGAAATTCCTTCCTTCTCAGATTAATAGTTTTGCGACA
>CATNWA010019519.1:132500-205000 GCA_951230385.1 Staurois parvus | reverse complement strand
TTTCTATTTTCTTTCTTCCTTTTTTTTTCTTTTAGCTTTTTTCCTTCCTTCTTCTTCTTTGTTTTTTCCCTTCTTTTTTTCTTTCTTTATTTCCCTTCCTTCTTGTCTTTAATTTTTCCCCTCCCTTTTTGTCTCAGTCTTTCCCTTTGTACTTCTCCACCCTTCTTTCTTTATCCTCCTCTTCCTTTTGTCTCTCTTTTTTTTCCTTCTTTCCTTCGCTCCATCCCCTCCTTCTTTTTCTTCTCTTCTATCCCCTTTCCTTTCTTTCAAAATTCTTTTCTCCCTCTTCCCCTTTCCATTTCTTTTCTCTCTCCTTACTTCCTTCCACCTCTTTCTTCTACCCCCATTTTCCTTTCACTTTCTTTTTCCTTCCTTCCTTTTCTCCTCTTTTTTTCCCCTTTTTTTTACCTCTCCACTTTCTTCCTTCCTCTCCCCTCTTCTCCCTTCCTTTTTTCCTTCACCTTTCCTTCACTATCCACTCACCTTTTTTTTTCCCTCTTCCTCCCTTCCTGTTCTTTCTCTTCAACCCTCTTTTATAGCCTCTTTTTCCTTCCCTCCCCTTTCCCCTCCCATTTCTTCCCCTTACTCTCCCCTCCCTTCTTTACCCACCTCTTCCTCTCGCTCTCCTTTCTTTCCCCTTTTCCTTACCTTTTTTTATCCTTCATCTTCACCCTTTTTTCTTTTCTACTTTCCTTTTTTCCCCTATTCCCATCCTCCTTTTTTCCTTCCTTCCCTTTTCCTCCTTCCCCTCCCTTTACTTACCTTTTTTCACTTCTCATTTTTCCCTCCTTCCTCCTTCTCTTCCTTCCTTTCTCTCCTTTTTTCTCTCTTTCTTCATTTTCTTCTTCTCTTCCTTTTTCTCCTATCACTCTCTTCCTTCCTTCCTTTTTTCTTCTCCTCTTTCCACTTTCTCCGTCCTTCCTTTTCCTCCTCCCTCCGACCTATCCTCACCCTTCATTTCTTTTGCCCCTTCCCTCTCTCAATCTTCCCCTTTTCTCCTCACCCTTCCCCTTTTCCTAATCTTTCCTTCCTTTCTTTCTTCCCCCTTCCCACTCTCCTTCTGCCACTCTCGACTTTACCCCCTCTTTCCTTCCTTTCTTTTCTCCTTTCTCCTTCCTTCCCTTTCCTCTTCTTTTCCCTTCCTGCTCCTCCCCCTTTCTTTCTCCTCCTTCCTTCTTTCCTTTGTTTCTCATCTTCCATCCTTCCTTCCTTCCTTCCTTTTTTTCCTTCCTTCCTTTTTTCCTTCCTTCCTTTTCCTCCTCTTCCTCCTTTTTTCTTTCTTTTTCCCTTCCATCTTTCCTTTCTTTCTCTCCTTTCTTCTTTCCATTTTCCTCCACTTCCTTCTTTCCTTTTTCTCTCTATCACTCCTTCCTTCCTTCCTTTTTTTTCTTGCCTTCCTTCCTTCCTTCCTTCCTTCCTTTCTCCTCTTCCTTCATTTCTCCTCTTCCTTCATTTCTCCTCTTCCTCCTTTTCCTCCTCCTTTCCTTCCTTTCCCCTTCCTTCTTCCTTCCTTTCTTTCTTTCTCCTCTGCCCTTCTTCCTTCCTTCTTTCCTTCCTCCCCCCTTCCTTTTTCACCTCTTCATTCCTTTCTTTCTTTCTTTCTCTCCTTCCTTCCTTCTTTCCTTTCTTTCTCCTCTGCCCTTCTTTCCTTTGTTTCTCCCCTTCCTTTCTTCCTTCCTTCCTTCCTTCCTTCCTTCCTTCCTTCCTCCGTCCTTCCTTTTTCTCATCTTCCTTCCTTTTGTCAGAAGGAAGGGGAGAAAAAAAGGAAAGAAGGAAGGTTTCTCCCCTTCCTTCTTTCCTTTTTTTCTCCCCTTCCTTCTTTCCTTTTCTCCCCTTCCTTCTTTCCTTTCTTTCTCCCCCCTTCTTTCTTTCCTTTTTCTTTCCTTCCTTCCTTCCTTCCTTTTCTTTCTCATCTTCCTTCCTTCCTTCCTTCCTTCCTTCCTTTTCTTTCTTTCTTTCTTTCTTTCTCATCTTCCTTCCTTCCTTCCCTTCCTTCCTTCCTTCCTTCCTTCCTTCCTTCCTTCCTTTTCTTTCTTTCTTTCTCATCTTCCTTCCTTCCTTCCTTATTGAAGGAGTTAATTTTATTCCTAAATAACGTAATTCTTTCTCTCTCCATATAAAGGGGTATTCTTTTTGTAGGTACTTTGCTTCTACTTTTGATGTATTGATGTTCAAAATCTCAGATTTTAATAGATTTATTTTCAAATCTCCTTCATAATCCCATTAGATTTGGCAGTGTCATTCTAGGATTCACAATGTAAAACAACATGTCATCTGCATGCGCTGCTACCTTATGTTTTTTTACTTCTCCCACCTTATGTTCTACTTCTCCCACCTCAATTCCCCTAATACAGTCATGGCCGAAATTGTTGGCACCCTTGATATTTCTCCAGGAAATCATGTATTTCTCACGAAACGTATTGCATTAACACATGTTTTGCTATACACATGTTTATTCCCTTTGTGTGTATTGGGACAAAACAAAAAAAGGGAGGAAAGAAAGCAAATTCGACATAATGTCACACAAACCTCCAAAAATGGGCTGGACAAAAGTATTGGCACCCTTTCACAACTGCGGATAAATAAGAATGTTACAAGCATGTGATGCTCCTGTAAACTCACCTGGGGCAAGTAACAGGTGTGGGCAATATAGAAATCACACCTGAAAGCAGATAAAAAGGAGAGACGTTCACTTAACCTTTGCATTGTGTGTCTGTCTGTGCCACACTAAGCATGGACAACAGAAAGAGGAGACGAGAACTGTCTGAGGACCTGAGAACCAAAATTGTGGCAAAATATCAACAATCTCAAGGTTACAAGTCCATCTCCAGAGAACTAGATTTGCCTTTGTCCACAGTGCGCAACATTATCAAGAAGTTTGCAACCCATGGCACTGTAGCTAATCTCCCTGGTCGTGGACGGATGAGGAAAATTGATGAAAGATTGCAACGCAGAATAGTCCGGATGGTGGATAAGCAGCCCCAAACATGTTCCAAAGACATTCAAGCTGTCCTGCAGGCTCAGGGAGCATCAGTGTCAGCGCGAACTATCCGTCGACATTTAAATGAAATGAAACACTATGGCAGGAGACCCAGGAGGACCCCACTGCTGACACAGAGACATAAAAAAGCAAGACTACAGTTTGCCAAAATGTACTTGAGTAAGCCAAAAGCCTTCTGGGAAAACGTCTTGTGGACAGATGAGACCAAGATAGAGCTTTTCGGTAAAGCACATCATTCTACTGTTTACCGAAAACGGAATGAGGCCTACAAAGAACAAAACACAGTACCTACGGTAAAATATGGTGGAGGTTCAATGATGTTTTGGGGTTGTTTTGCTGCCTCTGGCACTGGGTGCCTTGACTGTGTGCAAGGCATCATGAAATCTGAGGATTACCAAAGGATTTTGGGTCGCACTGTAGGGCCCAGTGTCAGAAAGCTGGGTTTGCGTCCAAGATCCTGGTCTTCCAGCAGGACAATGACCCCAAACATACGTCAAAAAGCACTCAGAAATGGATGGCAAAGAAGCGCTGGAGAGTTCTGAAGTGGCCAGCAATGAGCCCAGATCTAAATCCCATTGAACACCTGTGGAGAGATCTTAAAATTTGCTGTTGGGAAAAGGTGTCCTTCCAATAAGAGAGACCTGGAGCTGTTTGCAAAGGAAGAGTGGTCCAAAATTCCGGGTGAGAGGTGTCAGAAGCTTATTGATGGTTATAGGAAGCGACTGATTTCAGTTATGTTTTCCAAAGGGTGTGCAACCAAATATTAAGTTAAGGGTGCCAATACTTTTGTCCAGCCCATTTTTGGGGTTTTGTGTGACATTATGTCATATTTGCTTTTCTGCCTCTGTTTTATATTTGTTCCAATACATACAAAGGGAATAAAACATGTGTATAGCAAAACATGTGTTAATGCAATACCTTTTTTGTGTGAAATACTTGATTTTCAGGAAAAATATCAAGGGTGCCAACAATTTCGGCCATGACTGTATCTATATTCTTTCTTACCTTAGCCAACAATGGTTCCAGAGATATAACAAACAACAATGACGACAATGGGCATCTTTGTCTAGTACCATTATGCATTTCAAAGGATCTCGACAAGGACCCATTCACTTTAATAGATGCAGTGGGTTTATTATAAAGTCCCTTTATCCATCTTACCATTTTACTCCCTATTCTGAACGCTTCCAGCATATTAATCATAAATCCCCAGTGTACTCTATCAAAAGCTTTTTCTGCGTCTATTGACAATATAATTGCCGGCTGTTTCCCTTTCTTTACTTTCTGTAACCATTATCTCTTCCTTCTCTTCCTGGAACAAATCCCACCTGATCTAGATGTATCCACTCTGGCATCAGTTCTTTCAACCTAGTGGCAAGTACTTTCTCACATAGCTTTGTATCAATATTTAACAATGACTATAATGGTCTATAACTAGCACATTGTGCACTGTCCTTTCCTTCTTTAACCTCCCCTAGCGGTCTGATTATGTCCATAATTCTGTGCTCAAAGCGGTAAAATTTTTTTGCATGGAAATATGTATTTTTTTTTTTTTTGTAGGCCTGTAATTTTTAGGAATAACTCACTTAAATCTGTCCAAACAAGAGTCTAGTAAACATCCCGGGTCGGATAAAACTTGAAACCCGAAATCATAAATTATAATTTAAATAATCATAAAAAATAATAATATAAATAATAAATTTAATTCAATAATATAATCAAACCAAAAACACTGAAATTTGAAATATAGCACCAAGTTTGCACATCACTGAGCAAAGTCGCAAAATCGTTTTCAGTGTCTAATGATGAATTTCCCCATGAATCATTATCACTCAATTCTGCAAGTGGTTCTGATTTACTATCGCTGTTCTCTAGCTGGTCTAAAACCGCTTTTGACCTAAAGGGCAGGGCACAGGACAAAGCATTAGGGACAAAATGTATGTGAATGGTTTGATACAGTAATGTTTTACTATGTGATTTTAGTGAATGTCACTTTTTGTAATTTTCAAACTTCCCGCCGTTCTGTTCCCCGTACGTCCGGGCGCTTGCAGGGGACGGAACCCAGATGACAGATGCCGGCATCCGCCGGATTACATTGCCGGGGACACTGCAGGAGGGACATCGCGGGAGCGCAGGACAAGGTAAGTGATCGAGGGATTGTGGAGCAGCGCCGCATGGTAAGCCCGAGTTTAGCTCGGAATTACCGCTTGTGGTACTGAAACTTTACCCCGAGCTACGCTCGGGAATACCACCAGGGAGGCTATGGACAACTGTTATATGTGCATGAAGTGATTCCTTTCTCATTTCTGTCCCCTCTCCTAATGCATTCATATATTTACAGAGTTTTGGTACCAGTATTTCCTTAAATTTTTTATAATATCCTACTGTATAACCATCGGGTCCTGGACTCTTTCCTCCCACCATACTCAAAAGGGCCTCTCTAATTTCCTCTTGTGATATGATATTCTCCAGGGCTAACAATTTATCTTCTGCTAATCTTAGTAGTTGTGCTTCTTTAAGGAATTCTAACTTTTTCCTATTCTTCTCTTCCTCCTTTCCTTTCTGATCCTTAGGGTTCACCTCATAAAGCTTACTATAGAACTTTTGGAACATATTAGCTATATCTGTCGTGGAATATACCAGTTCCCCATTCTTGTTCTTAATTCTTTTCTATATAATTTTTAGATTTCTTCTCCAACTTTTTCATCAGGTATTTCCCTGGCCTATTCCCCCATCTACATATATCTTTTGAGACGCTGTTGAAGATTCTCCTAGTCTCCTGCTCCATTAAATCTTTTAATTCCTCTCTTTTAAGGATGATCCTCTGATATGCATCTTCTTCCTGTTTCCTTTTGTGATTCTGTTCTAATTTATATAACTCTTCCGTTACCTCCTTTTTTTTTTCTCTTTCGTTCTTCCTTTTTTTTTTTATCCCCAAAGCTATCAGAATTCCCTTCATATATGCTTTATGTGTCTCCCAGATAGTGGCCACCGATATTTCTTTTGTTTAATTCAGGGCAAAAAATTCCTTCATTTCTTCTTTTAACCTTCCCTCCACTATCGGATCCCGTATAAGTAATTCATTTAATCTCCACCTTGCCCTACTATTTAGATCTCCTCCCATCCACAGACTCGCTATAACAGGGGCTTGGTCTGATAAAGACCTCACCTTTATATCGGATTTCATTAACGATTCTAATTGTCTGTGCTCAGGATATAATCTAACCGTGAATATAATCAATGCACAGACGAGTAGAAGGTGTAATCCTCTCTCTAGGTTGTTTCACTCTCCATCTCCATCTATTAATTGATTTTGAAATAACCTCTTTTTTAGAGCTCTTAATTTCCTTCCTCCCTCCTTCAGCGTACCAGAGGATGAATCCATCCACGGATCTAGGCATAGATTAAAGTCACCCGCTACAATTAGTCTACCTTTCTGGAAATCCGTTATTTTACCTAGTACGTTCTGCAAAAACTTTTCTGGGTTTTTATTTGGGCAATATATATTGACTAATGTATATTTCTGCCCCTGCATTTCTCCTCTTAGTCACAGATACCGGCCCTCTGGATCTACTAGTTTCTCCTCCACCTTAAAACCTATATTTTTAAAAAATCCAATTGCAACTCCTTTAGCCCTCTTTATTGGTGGATCAGCATAATACCAATGAGGATATTTTGTTGAGTATATCTTAACATTAGTATCATAGGTCAGATGTATCTCTTGCAGGAGAACCACATCTATATAATATTAATGCACTTCCCTCAAAACCTTATGTCTTTTAGTAGGTGAGTTTAAACCCTTTACATTGTAGGTCATAATATTAATTAAACTCATCTCTTTTTCTGTTTCAATTTTTTTTATTAAGAAAGTTTTGTTTTAAGAATACAACAAGCTCAAGATACGCCCATGCAGAAGCAGAGCAGAACAATAACACATAAACAGATACATCCAGCTGACTTGCATTAGTCAAATAACGAAGGCGGGACAGCAAAAAGCCGAACCAAATATTAGCAGCAGTAATCCAACATATTACCGGAAAAAGAAGAGGAAAGAAAAAAAAGTTAGAAGAAATGAAAAAGAAAATAAAACTAAAAAACAAAAAAAAAAAGAATCAGACAGAAAACATGGAGGAAAGGGAAACTAGAAGAATCACGGATCCAGGGCTAGCACAGGCAGTGACTATAAGAGGCCATAACTAGTAAGAGGCAGGGATGGCAAGGAGTAACATATCCAAGGTTCCCAAACCTTAAGGAATCTCGGATGAGAATCATGAAGAATGCTAGACATCTGTTCATTGATCAACATAGCATTCATCTGGGTCTTCACCCCCTGGAAGACAACCAAAGGGGTTCTCCAAGCTTGAGCTATAGCACGTTTGGCCAAAATAAATAGGTAGGATACCAATTTCTGCTAAGACCTTGACAGTCCCAAAATTGGATAACGCAGGAGGGCCACAACCCTACGGACCGTAATATGAAATAGCATTTGTAGCAAACCAAAAACCCTAGACCAGAAGCCTCTGGGTCCCACCAGATGTGCAAGATGTCCCCGCGTAGACCAAAGTTCCGGAAACACCTATCTCCGCCAGTCGTATTAAAGTGAGCAGTCCGAGCCGGGACTCAAGCCGGGACCGTAGGCTGCCTCAAGAATGACTGTATTGAATGAACATTTCGCCACCATCCCCCAGACCCTACACCAATCCTCTGCCGCAATCAAGACACCCAGTTCTCGCTCCCATTGAGAGACATAAGACAGGGGTGGTGAGAAGGACCTACTGTTAAGGGAGGCATAAATTACAGAAATGAGACCAGGGGACCCTGTGGAATGATGACAATTGTGCTCAAAGGGCGTTTTGTGGTAAGGGTATGTAGAGGTACGACGGAGGGATAGGACCCAGTGGCACAATTGCAAATACCGATAATATTCCCGTGGCAGGACCCCCCTTGATTCTCGAAGAGACTCCCATGATGGAAACGTATGAGCGCTCAGAAAATCATGTACAATACCAAAGCCATGGGAGGTCCACCAAGAGAAAGAAGGAGGATGTTCTAGGCCTGGCGGAAATAAAGAATTATGCGTAATTGGCAAAAGAGGTAGAAATTATGAAATCAAATTACCCAAATATTTTACAGAATCCCAGGTTCGTAAACTGTGAAGCATGATAGGGCTCAAATGCGAAACTCATCTCTTTTTGTAACTTTTCTTCTCCATCCTCCTTCTCTTTACCTGTAGACTGACAGAATGGGTATTCTCATATACTATTATCCAATTCCCATTTCTGCCATCCCCCCCTTAAAAGCCCCCTGGCCTCTATAATGCCTTGGAATCTGACGTAGGTTTCCCCAACTGATGATTCCTATTTTAGGGTATGACTCAAGCATGTTAGCCCCATCCTGTCTCCCCTTTCTAATGTAGGGGAGTTAAACTTTTATCTTTGTTAAGTCTCCAGTCTTTCTTTCTCCCCTTTCTTTCTTTCTTTCTTTCTTTCTTTCTTTCTTTCTTTCTTTCTTACTCCCCTTCCTTCCTTTTTTCTCCCTTTCCTTCCTTTTTTCTCCCCTTCCTTCCTTTTTTCTCCCCTTCCTTCTTTTTCTCTTTCTTTCTCCCCTTCCTTCCTTCTTTCTTTCTCCCCTTCCTTCCTTCTCTCTTTTTCCCCTTCCTTCTTTCTCTCTTTTTCCTCTTCCTTCTTTCTTTCTTTCTTTCTTTTCCTCTTCCTTCTTTCTTTCTTTTTCCTCTTCCTTCTTTCTTTTTCCTCTTCCTCCTTTCTTTCTTTTTCCTCTTCCTTCTTTCTTTCTTTTTCCTCTTCTTTCCTCCTAAAAATCTTCAATATGTGCAGTATTTTGAGGTAGTTGAGGTCATGGTGAGATCCATCCTATGATGGATCCCATTCAATGGTCTCAAATGCAGGATCCCAGGATACTTTGATATCAGTAGTAATTTGGGAAACCATTCTGGTCAATTCTTGGACCTTGTCCAAGAGGTCAGAGAACTTGTCAAACAAAGATTGCACATCGACGGGACTAGGGGATACAAACCCCTCTGCAAGATCAGGAGGGGCAGGGCTTTGAGGTTGCTCTCCATGCTAAGCAAGAAGTAAATCAGCCATAGTCCACTCCATGTGGGACTCTGTGGAAGCTGGGGAGGCCCTATTGGAGGTAGGATTACTCACAGCTGAGTCCTGGGTACGATTCAGGTCCAGGGGATCCTCCATGTCTTTCACCTGTATAATATAAGGATCCTTCTATTTGTTCTATGATATTATGATATTTCTGGAGAATTGCAATTAATATTGCTGCATTTCTGACATGACTGTTGTATTGCCACATCTCTGTATTTAAGCTACTGCTTAAAGAGGAGCATCAATAAGGTGGGTGAACATTAAAAGACTGCAGCTACAAAAACTGTAGCTGCTGACTTTTAGTAAACAGAAACTCACCTGCCCAAGGATCCAGCGTTGTCCTCACCTGGGCTGATTTCTTCACTGGTCTTCAGTTTCCCAACGTCGGCATGTTGACTGTCTGCAGCTGGCTATGACTCTTTCGGCTTCACTGCCAGCTGCTCACTGTGCATGCGCAAGCCATGCTGTGCTTTGTTTATAATCCTGTGATGTGTCCCAGAAGGCTATGGGCAGAGGGAACTTTTGATCAGATCGAATAGATGATCCGAGTAGAAGTGAGAGTGGAAACCTGACAAAACTAGGTAACAAAATGCCATCCAAATGTGACAGAGAAGGGTGGAATCATGAAAAAAGTGGAACTTCCCCTTTTGGGTGAATTTCTCCTTTAACATCTTTTTGATGTGTATGTGTATTGTCCCCTTTCACAGTTTTGGGGTAAAATTGGAGGAGTGGGGAGTATGTTTGTAATGGGCTGTTTGTAAAAAAGTAACATGTAAGATCTTTCAAAACACTACTTGATACAAAAAATTTAATATGTTTTGTCAACTGCTGTTAATTAAAAACAATAGTTATCCCTCATTGCTACTTTTCATTGTGTACAGTATTGGTGTATTTACTAGCCATGTCTATTTTTTTCTAATAGTATAAACAACCATTTTGGGCTAAACTATATTCTTGATCCCATTTAGTATTGACATTTGGTTCATTCGCAGTGCATTGAAATGATGATGATGAGGTCATTCTTTTCTGCAACTAATTAAATTCAAAGTGTAGTTTAGGCCTTACTGTTCCAATCCAAACTGGGTATGTTGTTGCTGCTATCTGCAGAAATCTTATCTAAAATTATTTTATTGCATTTTTGCTACTTCTTTCTTCTATCTTTTTATCTTTACAGTTCATGGAACGATTGAAGTTACTGTTTGTTACACCTAAGCATCAGCCAGACCTAATTTACCTTCGCCATGTTCCTCTCCGGAAAGTTCATCTATTCACCCTAATTCAGATATGTTGTTTGATCATTTTATGGATATTAAAATCAACAGATGCTGCAATAATTTTTCCTCTGATGGTAAAAGATATACTACATTCATTTGGACTGATTGTTGAACTTGTACATGGTACATAGTGATGGGCGAAGGTTCAGTTTGCTGGATGATCATTGAGCAATTGAAAAAAAAATAGCAATCCCCACTACGGGAGCCAAATCTTGTAAATTTTTCTTGTCTTTGTCAAGCATTTTTGCAAGATTGTGGTAAAAAAGCACGTAGGTAGCTGGGTACTGGTTCCAATGCAAATGAAAAAAAAAAAAGAAAAATGTTCAGTGAGGAGTGGGTCTTTTAATGTGGGAAACATTAAACATAAAACATCCCCCAAGAAAGGAATTGATTTAAAGGAAATGTGTTAACGTGCACCTGAAGCAGGAAGCCTGTAGGATGTACTCCAGAAAGATTGACATCTAAAAATTATATGTATATTGCCCCTAAACGAAGGTTCCTGCACTGCAGTCTTCTGTTTGTAAACATATCTGGGGAATCCTATCTGATGTCACTGAGCAAATATGGTAATGACCATACAGAATGTGGTCAATGACATCAGACAGCATTACCAGCCAGTTTGTTGGCTTTCAGCAGCTGGCCTGGGAAGTGTCATACGTGGAAAGATGTACGAGTACAGGTCACCGTGTTTGTTTCAGCGTGCCTCCAAAAAATTAATATCAGACTTCTATCTATAATATAGGTCAGGTATGAACTATATGGCTACCCCACACTTTTTAGTTTTTTGCATCTGATTAAAATGTTTTAAGAATTTTTTTTTCATTCAGTATCCTTCAAAATACAGACTCTTTTGTGTCCTTGCCAAAACTCTTGTACGTTTTCAAAACTCTCCCTATTCCCATCCCCTCATTAAGTGTTCTTGCATGGCAAGACCACTTACTGTTATCTCACATATATATTCTTATTATTATAGCCAAATTTACCACCTTAACTCCTCCCACAGTTTTTACACTACATAGACAGTAATACCGAAACGTGCGGATTGTTCCCGATTGGTGTGCTATTACTTTGTGGAACGTTTCGCCGAATGGTTCACGAAATATTGGCGTTTTTGTGGTGAAATTGGTCCCATAGGAATGAATGGCGGAATGTTCAAAACTAGAGTGGGAGCTGACAAAAGCTAGAGTGGGAGCTGAAAAATCAGGACATGATTTCTAAACTGCCATCACTCCCTCATTTTCAAGCCCACCTACACAAATCCTATATCAAAACGTTCAGCTATCCCTGCTGCCACTAACAATGTCCACGGCTAAGCTATAGTCCTGATAGTTTTCACAATATGACCATTTGTTTGCAACTCATGCTGCCCATTGACATTCATTGAAACTCCACTCTAGCCACCTCTAATTTGAAGGGCAATTTCTAAACTGCGACTGTGCCTTCATTTTTAATATTTCAGAGACATACTATGCATCAAAATGTAGGTCTGGGTCTTGTGATTCTCACAATATAAAGCTCTTTGGTGTAGGATTTATCATTTTTAAACTACAATCGTTTGAAGATGGCAAGCCACTCCACCCAGTTACTCCGCCCACTCCAGTTGGTGGAGGCAAGAAGACTTCACACAAATTTCCCCAGAAATTGTAGCTTTTCTAGTTTATGCTCAAATCCTTCCAAAACCATGCTATGTCATTTATCTGGCACAATCACAAACCCCACGTATCCCACAGAACTATGTTCATCCACAGGCGCTATGGCAGACTAGGCGTGCCTAATTTTCTAAAATATTATCAGGCTGCCCAAATTACTCCATTGATAGCCTTTTACGCTGGGAAGGCGGCTTCTCTTTGTTTTTGAGGTTGCCAAGTACCTGAGGATGTCTTCCATATTCGGTGGAGCTGTCCCATGCTGGGACGCTTTTTGGACAAAAGTGTTCACACTTTTACACAGATTGTTTGAGAGACCCACCTGCCTAGGGATCCTGGGTTTGCTTTATTACATTTTAAACTGTTGGACCTCACTAAACAACAATTTAAATTGTGCTAGTATCAATAGTACAAAGGACACAATAATTCGAAGAGTGGGGACACAGAAAAAATAACTCCAAAACAGAGGTGATAAGACCTAATTAGGTGCAATATGAACTGTGATAAAGACAATGTGAGTAATAATCAGCAAGTGAACATAAAAAATACATAAAAATGAAAAGGCCTGAACCCAGACCAAACTAAGTGCAATATAGTTGGTCCATTAGTGGAGCGTGATGATGGTTGATGCCATTTTGGTTCACCCTGGAAGTATAAACCCATATCAATACATAAAAAGGATTACCAGTTTCAACACTACTGAAATCATTACAGTTATACGGTGAGGAAGGTCATATTCCTGTGATCGGTGCGATTCTATCATCTTGGATATCTTTTAAGGGCCCTGGGAGTGTAAGGCCTGAAAGCTGTGTGGCCCCTTGGGGTTTTGGCGTGGAGGTGAGGAGGCAATTTTGCCGGTGACAGATCTATCATTCATTTCACCCAATTGCTTTGTTCGTTTTGAGTTGGCGGTCTATTTACATGGACTTTATGCCGATTTTATGCCGATCACTTATGTTTATTTTGATGGTCACTCATTATTTGTTATATGTCACGTTGCTTTAATTATTTTTTGTGCTTATTGACGCACATTTATTTCCACTGTGCATTTTTCACTGGCAAAAATCCTGATTATAAGGTGCATTTTTAGTTTCATGCACCTTGTATGATTAATTTTGCACATTTTTTTTTTTGCTTTTTGATTTTGTCACAGTTTTCTTTGCGCGGGCGCTTTTTGTGCCCTTTTATTTAGAACGTGTCAGTCCTATTATGTTGAATACATTATTTATGTTCACTTGTTGACTATTGTTCACAATGTATTTCATCACAATCTATATTGCACTTAGTTTGGTCTGGGTTCAGGCTTTTACATTTTTATGTATTAATCATGTTCACTTGCTGATTATTACTCATGTTGTCTTTGTCACAGTTCATATTGCACCTAATTAGGTCTGGATTCAGGCCTTTATACTTATCACCTCTGTTTTGGGGTTATTTTTTCTGTCTCCCCACTCTTCGAATTATTGTGTCCTTAGTACTATTGACAATCCAAATTGACAATCTCTAGAGCGTGAGAGAAGCAATTTGTTTTTTCTCTGAGGTCAAAACAAGGTTTGACGGATTTCTTATAAATGAACAACTCACCAGTATACTCTTTAATACTCACTCCAAATTTCTCAAGACCTGGGACCCAGGTCATAGCATCATCCTAATCTTGTGATATAACTTAATAGCAATGAGCCTGCAGGGTGGCTGGGGTCTCCTACACACCGCAGTCTCCCCCCCCCCCCTACATTTTTCCATGTACCCTACCTTCTTGCTTTCTCATCTCCTTTTTTCTCCTGTCTGCCTTTCTCCCTACTCATCTTTTTTTATACTGACCGTCGGCTGATCCTAAGCTGACACCACCTTATTGACTATTCTATGCTCTCCAATTACTTCATTATGGAGCATGTGATCTTACAATGTTGCTTTACACACTCCTGCATCTGGGTTCTCTGGCTCTTTTCTACATGTCTGCATAACTATATCTTTCATGACAACTTAGGAATGCGGCCACTCCTTGTATTGCCACACCGTGCTCTTTGTTCTTTTAGTTTAATTCTAAAACAATACAGAAGTAAAAAAACAAATACATTGTGGAGTTTCCCCACCACCACAGATCGACATCATACTCTAATTCATATAACAATAATGGTGGGAACCTCCTGCACTCATAAGTGTTCAACTCTATACAAAGAGAAGAGAAGCAGCTAACATTAAATCCAATGATTACCATACACATATGGTAATGTGTATGAACCAATGATTACCAATCCTTGATAAACCAATGATTACCATACACATATAAGATAAAAAATGTAGCGCTACTCACATAATAAATAAGTGCATATAAAATATATATACCAAGTGTATCAATTAGTGAAAAAATGTCAAATCAACTGTTTAACCAAGTGATCTCATGCAAGATTCCAAACAAATTATATATGAACACAAAAATACACTCAAACTGTGATGGTGATGATGATGATGAAAACAATTAGTGCTAATTGATTACAACCTTCAAAATTAATTATAATAACCTAAGACCTGTGAAAAGCATATATGTCTTTCTGTACAAATCCATTCAGTGTAAATAATATACATATAAAATCACACGTGCATATAGTGTAGTGAAACCACAATATAAAGACAACTTAATCAATGCTCTTAAAGTACAATATATGCTGATGGTAACATTTAGATAACACACACTTGTGCTGGTATTTGTGTGCAAGTGGATATGACAATCCGACCACCGTCTGGATAAGTCTATCACCTTATCACTTCGACCCTTGCGGGTCAAAGCACTTTTAATGGATCCTTCTCACAGATCCTCCAAGCCTGCTATCCACTCCAAATGGTCGCTCCTTGTCGCACTCAAATACCTCAGGGGTCAGCAATCCACTAATGGCTCCTCTCCAGGTAAGATCAAGTGTAGCACCAATCTCTTATCACTTCGACCCTTGCGGGCCAAAGCGCTTTAATGGATCCTTCTCCATTGAGTGCGACAAGGAGCGACCATTTGGAGTGATAGCAGGCTTGGAGGAGCCAAATTCTCCAAGCCTGCTATCACTCCAAATGGTCGCTCCT
The DNA here is from genome assembly GCA_951230385.1 of Staurois parvus. Taxonomy (NCBI): domain Eukaryota; kingdom Metazoa; phylum Chordata; class Amphibia; order Anura; family Ranidae; genus Staurois; species Staurois parvus. Next base: position 189,891 of record CATNWA010019519.1, on the reverse strand, counting down.
TGTCACTCAAATACCTCAGGGGTCAGCACTCCACTAATGGCTCCTCTCCAGGTAAGATCAAGTGTAGCACCAATCTCTCATATGAGACGTAAAATAGATCCTCCCATAGTGTAGTAAGTTTATTTGTAAAGTAGGGACAATAACAAAGATCATCAACTCACATAGCAGCAGTATCCAGTTCAAACCCCATGCTTTCGCATGAGGGAACGAATGTATGGGTGTACAACAGGGTGTACAGGTGTACCAAGATGGCCGCTACACCGAAAGTGCGTCACTACGTCAGGCCGACGCGTTGTGTCACAATACCATGTGACTTCCTCAGGGCTGGCGTTCATAGTGACGACCTTCCCTCATATACCCGGCACAATTAAAGGAAACTCCCTGAAGGCGGATCACCACCTCATCGCCAGTCCGCCCATGTCTCTCCCGCGACCATGACTGAATAGACCACAGGAGACATCTATGCTGTTCTATCCCAATATTAACTCAATCAATAACCCGGGGACAGATAATACAGCTCCAGCCATATAACTACCCTACACTGTGCTTGCAACAATAAAAATAAACATTAATCATAATAAATATATACCTATATATCAACTGCTAAATACAATGAATTTATAATTTATAAACATAATTGTAATCCATGGAACCCCATAGGCGAAAAAACAGTACATATCCATAAAATCTATATTTATAAAACTTATTTATTTCAGTCTGAATAAAACCATATATTTTAATTAAATAAAAATAATTCAAAAATAATTAATAAAAAATATTTAATAAAAAATATAAATAAATATGAAAACTAAAAATAAAAAATAAAAAATAATAATAAATAAATATAAAGATGTATAATATTAAAAATTAATTAAAATGACGGGAACCTATTCCACTCCACCCCTTATCCAGCAATTTTAATTGTAGGTCAATCTCAAGGGTAAACACTAAATATACATAGATACCCCTATTCAAAAGCATGAGTTTACAAAAAATATATAACAATATAAAATATAAAATGTAATCAGTAAATATTAATTATAAACATCAATCATAAAACACCTGACGTGTAACCAGATATCCTAATCACACCAATTCCACACCCCTACTGGATCAATAATCTGAAATGAAACTATTTAGATCGAATTCAATATTCAATCTTTTAGGGAAATACGTTTGCATATTGTAAATCCATTTCGATTCTAATTTACTTAAGGAGCGCACCTTATGACTACCCCTCCAATGCTTCTTGTATTTAGTAATGCCCCAAAATTTCAAGTCACTGGGGTCTTTATTGTGATATTTGGCAAAAATGCTTTGACACACTGTGTTTCGGGAACTATTTTTTAATGTTCTGTACATGTTCCCGAAGCCTGACCCAGAGAGGTCTTTTGGTTCTTCCTATATATTGCAAACCGCAACTGCATTGCAGTGCGTACACAAACTCCCCATGAACCTACAGGTGACTTAACCTCTTGCCGACCGCACATAGCCGAATGACGGCTTCACCGCGGCCGGCCAGTTCTGAGTGGACGTCATATGACGTCCTCCCAGAACGCGCTCTCCTGCGCGCCCCCAGGGGTTTTACGCGCACCCGGCGATCTCCGTGATCGCTGTGTCCTACGGACACAGCTGATCACGTGATGTGGTGAAAGGCCGATCCCACCGGCCTTTTACCACGTGATCAGCGGTGTCCAATGACACGCTGATCACAGGGAAATGCAAGTGCCGGTTCTCGGCTGCACTTTCCTCACGCTGTCAGATCGTGAGGAAAGTACTGCCGAGAAACCGGCAGTTGTCAGAGCGGGGATCGGCACCGAACTCATCAGGGCACTGATGATCAGTGCCCTGATGCATCGGTGCCCAGCAGTGACACCCGCAAGTTCCTGCCCAGCAGTGCGCCCACTAGCCCCGCCCACACCGTTCCCAGCAGTGCCCCCACCTACACGTGCAATGCAGTGATCCGGTGCAAGTGCCGGTTCTCTCGGCTGCACTTTCCTCATGCTGCAGATCCCAGCAGTGCCCCCACCTGTGCCCAGCAGTGCACCCACCTGTGCCACTCTGCAGTGCCACCTACCTGTGCCCAGAAGTGCCACCCACCTGTGCCCACCAGTGCCACCCACCTGTGCCCACCAGTGCCACCCACCTGTGCCCACCAGTGCCACCCACCTGTGCCCACCCACCAGTGCTGCCCACCAGTGCCACCCACCAGTGCAGCCCAGCAGTGCTGCCAGTCAGTGCCACCAGTCAGTGCCCAGGGGTTGTGCCAGTCAGTGCCGCCAGTCAGTGCCCAGAAGTGATGCCAGTCAGTGCAGTCTATCAGTACCCATCATCAGTGTCACCTATCAGTGCCGCCTATCAGTGCTGCATATCAGTGCCGCCTATCCGTGACCCCTAATTAGTGCTGTCTATCAGTGCCGCCTATCCGTGCCACCTCATTAGTACTGCCTATCAGTGCCCATCAGTGCCGCCTATCAGTGCCCATCAGTGCCGCCTCATCAACGCAAATCAGTGAAGGAGAAAAAATACCTGTTTGAAAAATTTTATAAAAGAAACAAATAAACTTTTTTTTTTTTTTTTTTCAAATTTTTTGCACTTTTTTTAATTTATAGCACAAAAAGTAAAGCGCCCAGTGGCGATTAAATACCACCAAAAGAAAGCTCTATTTGTGAGAAAAAAATGATCAAAATTTCATATGGGTACAATGTTGCATGACCGCGCAATTGTAAATCAAAGTGCGGCAGCGCTGAAAGCTGAAAATTGGCCTGGTAAGGAAGGGGGTATAAGTGCCTGGTAGGCAAGTGGTTAAATACCCTGTATAGGAGATTGGGACATGTGATGGAGAAGAAAGTTAAACTATGGTGGGGCATGACTACCCATGAAAAATATCTTAAGGATAAACTTGTTCCAAGAAGATTAAGAAGGGATGTGCCCATTAGTGATGGATTAATAGACCAGGAATCCAAAGATGAATGGTTTAATTTTTTTCAAGAAAAGGGTTTGGAATTAATTAAATTTTTATTGAAACGTAAACAGAGATTTTAGATATAAGAGAAAAAATGGAACCCTTTAAGGAATCGTTAGAGATGAGCAATCTTGCTAAAAGATTGGGTAAGGATTTAGAAAAAATAGATTCAGAAGTGAAGAATAAAAAAATGAAAAAATATCAAAGAGATGTGAATGATTTTTATAAGGATCAGGTTTTTAAATGGCAATCTTCAGGTGAAGAATCTGAATTTAATTCAGCTAATACCACTCCTGTTAAAGAAGTACGTATAGAATCCATTAAGGGGCATGATAATGAACATCCAGTGCAGCATAGAGGCCAAGGTAAAGGAAAACCTCAAGTGAATTACCCACAAGGGGAAAAGGGATATCATACACCATATAATGGAAGGAGACCTAGAAATGGAGGTTCGTTCCACAAAAAGCCACAGGGGAAGAATAATATGTATGGAAAATCTTATCGTCCTCCATATAGACCATATTACCCTAAACCTAATAATAATTATTACCATCAACCTTATAAACCATCTTTTCAGCCCAGGCAGGAGAATAGACCATTTTATCCTCGAAGTCCTAGACAAGAGAACAGACCTTTTTACCCTAGAAGTCCCAGACAGGAATATGAAGGGTGGCAAGGACCTAGATTTGAAGGTAGGAGCCCTGTTCCATTATATAATAGGTTTGAACCATTAGAATATGAATATCAACAGAAGAATTTTTTAGGGAAGGAGTATGTGAAAAAAAAAGTCCCAGGAGAGAAGGATGGACCAACAGAAGTCCAGGAAGACAAGAGGATGTAGAGCCGGACGGAAGGTCCAAGAGAAAAAGAGTAGTAGGAGAAGGTGTTTTTTATATATCAGTGGCACTGAACTCACAAAAGAAGAAATCCTTGTGTTGGACAAGGGATTGAAGTTCGCTCCACCTAAGCCAGCAAATAAATTTGATACATTTGTAGATTTACAGAAATTTATTAGAAAGGTAAATATTAAAAAATACTTTATGGGTTTACCTGGAGCCAGAAATGTGGTTAGTAGTGCACCAGGTAGTAATGTTTGTTATACTTCATTGAGGAATAAATCTTTATTCAATCCCCAGATTACTGGCAATAGTCAAGTTGAGGCTTTCAAAAAAAACGGTCGGTCAAGATTTAGAGGCTCTGAAACTCCCTAGCATACGGCCTAATGTGGCTATACAAAAAGGAATTAAGATGTTGACGCAGAGAAATGATATAGTAGTTAGGCCCGCCGATTAAAGGAGGAGGAATTGTGGTTATGTCAAAAGAATATTATCTAGAAGAATTGGGGACCCAACTAAGTGATACTAGTACCTATCAAACTATTAAGAAAGACCCTACTGTGAAATATAAAAAGGAATTAGAGAATTAGAGGGCTTGATAAAGAATATCTAAATAAAAAAGAAGCCAGATATCTAGTTCCGGAAATTTGTAGAATCCCGATCATTTACACACATTCCTAAAATACATAAAAATAAAAATCAACCTCCAGGATGTCCTATATAGTGAATGGTATTGGATCATTATTAGCACGGTTGGGACAATATGTGGATGTGTTTTTACAACCGTTAGTATCTCTCAAAAAGGACCTAGTTTCCTTAACTAAGCACCTAATACAATTGTTTGATAAATTGGAAGTTGATTGTAATAATGTCATCTTGGCTACGGCAGATGTCTCATCCCTATATACGATTATTGGTCATACAGAAGGCATGGAAGCAACTGAATGGGGTCTGAATAAATATGGGAATCTTAGAAGAGGATAGAGAAAGTATATTTTAGACTGTTTAGAGTTTTGCTTGACGCATAATTATTTTTTTGGTACAATAATTCCTTTTATAATCAAGTGAAGGGTGTAGCCATGGGAGCACGTTGTGGCCAACTTATTTATGGCCCATTGGGAGGAGGAGGCAGTATATTTGAGACCCCCCAATGAATTATTGTTGTTCAAAAGATATATAGATGATATAATAGTATTATGGAAGGGCAAAGAAGAAGAAGATCTAGTATGCTTTTTAAATTATTTAAATATGAATAATAATAATATCATTTTATCTTGGGAACATAGTCAGGAACAGATTAGTTTTCTAGACTTAGATATTAGAATAATACAAGGGAAGATTACCACAAAGACATTTTTTAAGAGTGTTGATAGGAATGGATATATTCCACAAGATAGCTGCCATTTTCCACCTTGGCTACTTAATGTACCAAAAGGTCAACTGATCAGACTTAGAAGGAACACAGGGTGATTTTTTTAGTCAAGCAAAAAATTTAGGTCAAAGATTTGGAGCTAAAGGCTACTCACAACAGGAAATAAATAAGGTGATCCAGGAAGTAGGAAATACAAAAAGGGACCTACTTCTCAAGGATAGAGAGAAAAAAGATGACCAAACAGACCAATTGGCCGTATATCCAGATTTTAATATCCATTTCAGGAAAGTGGAGACTGTTTTTACAAAACATTGGCCATTGACAGGTGATATCAGAGTTCCCAGTTTTTAGATATAGAAAAGCACCATCATACAAGTGATTTATTAACAGTGCGACGATGTCAGCGGAGCCTAACCATGGCGGCTGAGGAGAGCCCGATGTAGGAGCTCTCGGACAAGCTCCTTCACCCGACCTCCCCAAACCCCTACCTGTAAAGTGGAAGCTGCAGCACAGTGGTCCCCCTTAGCCCCTTAGATAGATGAAGGAGCTCTGCGGGAGAGCTGACCCGAGAGACGGGAGTCGGCTGCGGTGCTCGAGGTGAAGGTGTGTCTGGCTGCGGGGAGACAAGGAGGAGCGGTGTAGCCACGTGGCCAGCCACTAAGCATCGCTGGGAAACCAGGAAGCCGGCCGGTGTTTGGTACGGAGAGAGAGGAGCTGCCCTGCTTACGGACTTACTACCTGGAGCACGGTTGCCGATCCAACACTCGGACCTCTGTTTGCCAGCTGATAGTCTGGTGCCCTGCTGGTTAGCTCACTGCTCGGAGCTCTGCATGTTAACCCAGTGCTCGGAAACCCTAATAGCCGGTACCTACCCGGAGCTCTGTCTGCTGGCTTACTAGCTGAGACCCTGACTGTTGGTAAACTACTGGGAGTCATACTTGTCGGTCCATTGTTTGGGGCCCTGCTGGCTGGCCCACTGCTCGGAGCCCTGCTTGTGAAGGAGGAGAGGCACGGGGGATTGGAGAGAGGAAGGTGGAGGATACCCTGGGGAGCCCCCTAAAATGAACACACTGCCCAGCTGAAGGACAGATGAAGAGAGCTGCTGGCCGGGTCCCGAGAAGAAGAGAGACACGGGGAGGGTGAGTGACTCTGACCGAGTCTTGATAAATATCGTGCTTCTTGTGGGCTGTTGGGAGAGGCAGTGTGTGAGAGAAGAGAGGGGACCCCCTTGAGTGGGGAATGTAAAGGAGTGGAAAGGAGAAGAGGAAAGATGAAAGAAAAGCTTGAAAATCAAATGAGTGGATAAGGTGTGACGTGTATATTAATAGCTATCTCTCCTTAACCCCTGAGCCTATAAAGAAGAATAAGAGCCATAGAAGAATGAAAAATAAAAGCGCAAAAGGAAGTGGGCTTAAAGGGACTCAGACCGGTACTATCAAAAAATACACCTCCCAGGGAAATATAACTCCAGAAAGGTCTCAGGGTAAATGTGGAAAAGGTGAAGTAGACCTAAGCCTGGAAAGTAGCCCTAGACTATCACTAGGCCTTGACATTAGCAGCCAACAAATATCAGCTAATATAGAGATGGAGACAGAGCTACAAATACCAAACAAAAAAGAAATGGCAGAAATGTTCAAAGAACTGGAGAAAACAATAAAACAAGAAATTGTAAATATTCGAAATGATCTGGGACACCTTTTGGTGAGAGTGGAAGAAACGGAGGAAAAAGTTAAAAATCAGTCCCAAATTATCTCTGAATTGGAAAAAGAAATAATTAATATGGGGAAAGCCCAAGAAAAACTGCTCTATAAGGCTGAGACACAAGAAAATAGGAACAGGAGGAGAAATATTAGGATACGTGGGGTCCCAGAGAATTCAAAAGGAGAAAATTTGCAAGAGGTGGTCTGTAAAATACTAAATTCCATAATGGACAGTACTGATATGGAAAAGACTAAAATAGAAGGAATTTTTAGACAAGGAAAACTCCAAGGAAATTTGGGAAAGGAAAGACCAAGAGATATACTTGTTAAATTTTGTGAGTTCCTAGATAAAGATAAAATTTGGAAGAGGATTAAGGGAAAATCAGTAATTATGTACGAAGGAAAGGACTTACAGATATATGCGGACTTGTCACCAGAGACTCTATGGAGAAGGAGAACCCTTAGACCTCTATTGGAAAGATTGAAAGAACAGAAGGTGCAATATAGATGGGGGACCCCTGAGTGCCTAATAGGATGGAGAAATGAAATTACAGCATATCTTAGGTTCCCAGAAGATTTGAAAAATTTTTGCGATAGACTCAAACTACAAAGAATGGAGATTCCTGGTTGGGAAGAAGAAGGGAAATAGAACAAAAAAAAAAGAGGACTGGCAATTTGTTGGGGGGGGGGGGGGGGAGGGGGGGAGGGAGAGAGAGGTCTTTCTCCGTCTTGTCCCTACCGTCCTCAAACCACTGAATTGAGAGAGGAAGATAGGCTGAACTGTCCGGGGAAAAGAAATTTGGTAGACTATTTAAAGAAGGATACATCATAGGGCAGCAAGAGTGAAATTTCTGCAGGAGACACAAAAAGGGAGACTTTGGAGAGATAGAATTTATAAACAATAATTAAGTTAAAATTTAGACTATAGAACTACCATCCATAATACCATACCATGGTATTAAAATCTAGCCAGATTCAGATTCACGGTTAAAAGAGCAAAAGGTGTAGCAATTGGGCTGGCAAAGAATATCAGGTTTGAGTTGGAAGATAGGAAAACAGACCCAGAGGGAAGATTTTTATTTTTAAAGGGCAAGCTACAGGAGACCGAATGTACATTGGCTAATATCTATTGTCCTAATATAAGACCGGAGGAGTATCTGAAAAAAGTATTGAGGAAGCTCATGGATTTTAAAAAGGGACCCCTAATTCTCGCGGGAGATTTTAATTTTTGTATGGACCCACAAAAAGATGCTACGTCCCACACACAGAGGGAGGGGGATGTAGGGCCCTGAAACTATTGAAAAAAGAATTTCACACATGCCAACTGATAGATGCCTGGAGAATTACACATATGCAAGATAGGGACTACACCTTTTTTTCAAACATGCATAAGAGGTATTCAAGATTAGATCATATACTTATAGAACATCAAATGAATATTTGACTCAAGTAAAAATAGAGACGAAATCCTTATCAGACCATGCCCCAGTTACTATGAAAATGGAATGGGGTAGGAGAACAATAGGAGGGCTCGGATGGAAATTGAACGAGACACTCTTATTAGACAAGGATATTGCTCAGAAAATAGGTGAGGAGATTGAACGTTTCTTCAAGGAGAACGAAACAGGGGAGGTATCAAGGGCCACAGAGTGGGAATCTCATAAAGCATACATAAGAGGCGTATTGATAGCGATTGGAGCAAAAAAGAAAAAAGAAAGAAGAGAAAAAATGAGTGGACTACTAGAAGAATTAAGTAAGTTAGAGCAAATACATAAGAACAGAATAACAAAAGAAATAGAGTTAAGGATAAAAAAAAAAAGAAAGAAGAGTTAGAAGATGTAATGGAAGAGGAGAGGAGAAGAGTATATAACAGGGTCCTAAGTGAGAGATATAGATGGGGGGAAAGACCTGGAAAATATCTGATGAGAGCTCTGAGGAAAAAGAAAAATAGGAATTATATAGAAAAAATAAAAAATGCGAAGGGTGATTTGGTCCACTCAAATAGAGAAATCATCAAAGTATTCAGGGAATACTATAGGAAATTATATAATATTAGCCCCCCCCAGAAGGTTTAAAAAATTCAGAAAGTGAGAAGAATCAAAAAAAGAAATATCTGGAGATGGCTGGGTTATTAAAATTAAAGGAAGAACAATTGAACTCCCTAGATGCAGAAATCACACAGGAAGAAATAAAAATAGCTTTAAAAAATACAGTATCGGGGAAAAGTCCAGGACCAGATGGTTATACGGCGAGATATTCTAAAAAATATAGTGAAATATTAGTACCAAAACTTAGAAACTATATGAATGCTTTAGGTGGAGAGATGGAGATGAGGAGAGAGTCGTTGCAGGCTCACGTGGTGCTTATTCAAAAAGAAGGAAAAGATGCTTCTCAGTGTTCGAGCTATAGACCTATTTCATTATTGAATATTGATACAAAGTTATACTCGAAGGTCCTAGCAAATAGACTGAAGGAATTAATGCCTGAATGGATACATGAGGATCAGGTGGGCTTTGTCCCAGGGAGGGAGGGCAAGGACAACGGGCTGAGATCCCTGATGCTTGTCCAGAAAAGTAAAAAGGGAAAAAGAACCGGTAGTGCTACTCTCGATCGATGCAGAGAAAGCATTTGATAGAGTAGACTGGAGATTTATGATGGATACTTTAGAAGCTCTGGGTATTGGGCCTAGAATGAGAGAGTGGATAGGGAAGTTGTACAGATACCCCTCTGCGGTTATTGTGGTAAATGGGGAGAGGTCGATACCCATTGAGATGTCAAATGGAACAAGACAGGGATGCTCATTATCCCCATTGCTGTATGTCATATCATCACTAGAACCATTGCTGTCAACGATAAGACTAAATAGAGATGTAAAGGGGAATTCAGATAGATGACACGGAACATAAAGTTGCTGCTTTTGCAGACGACTTGCTGTTCTATGTGGGAAACCCCAGGATAACACTTCCAAACTTAATAAAGCTATTAAAAAAGAGTATGGAGAATTGTCAAATTTAAAGATCAACCCAACAAAAACGGAGATTTTAAATATAAATATTTTAAGAGCTGAAAAAGAGAAGATACAAAAGGAATTTCCCTTTAAATGGAAGGACAGAGATATAACATACTTAGGAGTAAAACTTACAGCATCATATAAACATTTATACAAATTAAACTATATTTCATTGATAAATGAGATCAGAGAGGAATTAAAAATATTGGAAGGAGGAAGCCCGACATGGACAGGGCGTATAAATCTGGTAAAAATGGTAAGAGTACCAAAGGTCCTATATAGATATCAAATGATACCAATCAAACTCCCAGAAACCTTTTTCAAAGTAATTAAGAAATTGATATTAAGATACATATGGCGGAATAAAAAACCAAGAGTATCATATGAGCTGTTGAGTAGGAAGAAAGAGAGAGGTGGATTAGGGCTCCCAGACCTTAAAAGATATTATAAAGCAGTAATACTGGCAAGGACTATAGACTGGGTGTACAACTATAAGAAAAGTTGGGTGAGAATTGAAAATAAACTCAGTGGGACAAATTTGGGTAGGGCGATATGGGTGCCAACACAGTATAGGGGTTTAAATGATAATGTAAATACATACACTTTGAACGTTTTAAGGATTTGGGATAACGTACACAAAAATATGAAATGGGTTTTAACTCAACATTGATGCCACTGAGTAACACAGAGTTTTTTTTCACCCAGGTAGAGAAGAAATAGGAGGCAGGTGGTTTAAAAAAGATGAGGTACAATTAAGAGATATTTTGGTGGAGGGTAAATTAGGTTCATTTAAGGAATTAGAAAAAAAAAAAGGGTGAGATTTTCACTAAACTAGACGAATGGAGGTATCATCAACTGAGATGTTTTGTAGGAAGCCTCCCAAAACCCATAAGGACAAGAAATAATTGGAATTTGTTTGAAAAGATATTGGGGACACGAGGTGGGGGGAAGCACGGGATTGCTAAAATGTATAGGATACTCACTGAATTAGATACAAACACAAAGCCAACATATATAGTAAAAATGGGAAATCGACATGGGTGTTGTGATAGATGAGGAAAAACAGAGTAGAATATATAGATTAATCCACGAAAATGTTTCTATGAGAGAAGTAGAAATGAACTATAAGTGTTTGACAAGATGGCACATCACACCAAATGTAGAAAATAGGATGTGTGGAGAGAATTCACCGGTGTGTTGGAGGGGATGTGGAGAAATAGGTACGGTATACCATATATGGTGGAGCTGCCCAAAAATCCAGGTTTTCTGGAAGTCAATTACCCACTTGATAGGAAAGATAATCGAAATAGATATAGGATTGGACCCAGAAGTATGTATCTTGCATAATACCAATATAACAGTGAATAAATATAAAAAATCAGGGTTATGGTACTACCTAAACGCTGCAAAGGGCATTATACCCAAGTTTTGGCGGAAAGTGGAGACGCCGAGAGAGGAGGACTGGATAGAAAGAGTGGAGCAGATAAGAAAGATGGAAAAACTCTTCCATATTCAAAAAAATAAGATGGAGGCTTACTATGGGAAATGGGAAAAAGGGAAAAAGCCAGATTATACATGATGTATAGGAATGAATAAAGAGAACTATAATCTACTTGCTATTTTTAAGAAGCGGCAGAGAAAAGATAGGGAAGGGGAGGGGAATTGGGGGGGGGGGGTGGGAGGGATTGAGAAATAATTTTAGAAAGAGAAATTAAATTAGAATGTTGGATATTGTATTGTATTTTTATATATATAATGAGAAGTTGATATGTATTTAAATTGAAAAATTAATAAATCTTTAAATTAAAAAAAAAAAAAAAGAAAAAAGCACCATCATTAAGGGATAACATTGTTAAAAGTGTTCTTGACCCGCCTATTAAAAATAATAAAGTTACATTTTTAGATTCAAATGGGTTCTTTCCGTGTAAGGCATGGTATGCTTGTAAATCGACAAAAGGAAAGAATCAAAAAAGGCATTGTTTTACCTCATTTGTGAGTGAGAAGGAATTTAAAAAATTGATGAATTCATCTCATGTAGGACAGAGGGGGCTGTGTACGCACTGCAATGCAGTTGCGGTTTGCAATATATAGGAAGAACCAAAAGACCTCTCTGGGTCAGGCTTCGGGAGCATGTACAAAACATTAAAAAAGGGTTCCCGAAACACAGCGTGTCAAAGCATTTTGCCAAATATCACAATAAAGACCCCAGTGACTTGAAATTTTTGAAATTTTGGGGCATTACTAAATACAAGGAGCATTGGAGGGGTAGTCATAAGGTGCAAATCTGAAATGAAACAATTTAGATCAAATTCAACATTCAATCCTTTAGGGAAATATGTTTGCATATTGTAAATCCATTTCGATTCTAATTTACTTAAGGAGCGCACCTTATGACTACCCCTCCAATGCTCCTTGTATTTAGTAATGCCCCAAAATTTCAAAAATTTCAAGTCACTGGGGTCTTTATTGTGATATTTGGCAAAATGCTTTGACACGCTGTGTTTCGGGAACCCTTTTTTAATGTTTTGTACATGCTCCCGAAGCCTGACCCAGAGAGGTCTTTTGGTCCAGTAGGGGTGTGTGGAATTGGTGTGATTAGGATATCTGGTTACACGTCAGGTGTTTTATGATTGATTTTTTATCATTAATATTTACTGATTACATTTTATATTTTATATTGTTATATATTTTTTGTAAACTCATGCTTTTGGATAGGGGTATCTATGTATATTTAGTTTTTTTTTACCCTTGAGATTAACCTACAATTAAAATTGCTGGATAAGGGGTGGAGTGGAATAGGTTCCCGTCATTTTAATTAATTTTTAATATTATACATCTTTATATTTATTTATTATTATTTTTAGTTTTTATTTTTAGTTTTCATATTTATTTATATATATTATTTTTGAATTATTTTTATTTAATTAAAATATATGGTTTTATTCAGATTGAAATAAATAAGTTTTATAATTATAGATTTTATGGATATGTACTGTTTTTTCGCCTATGGGGTTCCATGGATTACAATTATGTTTATAAATTATAAATTATCAATTCATTGTATTTAGCAGTTGATATATAGGTATATATTTAATATTATTAATGTTTATTTATATTGTTGCAAGCACAGTGTAGGGTAGTTATATGGCTGAAGCTGTATTATCTGTCCCCGGTTATTGATTGAGTTAATATTGGGATAGAACAGCATGGTCTATTCAGTCATGGCCGCGGGAGACATGGGCGGACTGGCGATGAGGTGGTGATCCGCCTTCAGGGAGTTTCCTTTAATTGTGCCGGGTATATGAGGGAAGGTCGTCACTATGAACGCCAGCCCTGAGGAAGTCACATGGTATTGTGACACAACGCGTTGGCCTGACGTAGTGACGCACTTCCAGCATAGCGGCCCATCTTGGTACACCTGTACACCCTGTTGTACACCCATACATTCGTTCCCTCATCCGAAAGCATGGGGTTTGAACTGGATACTGCTGCTATGTGAGTTGATTATCTTTGTTATTGTCCCTACTTTACAAATAAACTTACTACACATATGGGTGGATCTATTTTACGTCTCATATGAGAGATTGGTGCTGCACTTGATCTTACCTGGAGAGGAGCCATTAGTGAAGTGCTGACCCTTGAGTTCGACAAGGAGCGACCATTTGGAGTGATAGCAGGCTTGGAGGATCCGTGAGAAGGATTCATTAAAGCGCTTTGACCCTCAAGGGTCGAAGTCATAAGGTGAGAGGCTTATCCAGACGGTGGTCGGATTGTCATATCCACTTGCACACAAATACCAGCACGAGTGTGTGTCATCTAAATGTTACCATCAGCATATACTGGACTTTAAGAGCACTGATTAAGTTGTCTTTATATTGTGGTTTCACTACACTATATGCACGTGTGATTTTATATATATACAGTTGTGTCCAAAATTATTCAACCCCCAATGCTGTAAAAGGAGGGGTTTAGGGACTATAGTGTACATTTGGAATTGTATTCAGAATCAAATCCTACAAGGACGTTGTAACTACCCAAATGCAACTAAAATGACTCAATTGTTTATGTAATACAGTAGTAAATGGTTCTTATGTGGTTTCTTCATTGCCACAATTATTCAACCCCTTAAAGACTACCACTCTGAAGAACAGAGGTTCATACAGGTGCTTTCCATCAGGTATTGAAAACACCTGTGGATGTCACCGAGCAGCAATCAAGCTAATAAGCACCAATTAGGCAGCTTTAAAATGACTGTGATACTCAGCTCCTTCTAGACATTTACTGGTGTGGTTACAAACATGGTGAAGGCAAGAGAATGGTCCAGGAAGACAAGAGAAGAGGTGATTTCTCTTCACAGGAAGGGCAATGGCTATAAGAAGATTGCAAAGATGTTAAACATACCAAGAGACACCTTAGGAAGCATCATTCGCAAATTCAAGGCAAAGGGCACTGTTGAAACGCTACCTGGTCGTGGCAGAAAGAAGATGCTGACTTCGACTGCTGTGCGCTACCTGAAGCGTAGAGTGGAGAGAAGTCCCCGTGTGACTGCTGAGGAACTGAGAAAAGATTTGTCAGATGTGGGTACAGAAGTTTCAGCCCAGACAATAAGACGCACACTGCGTAATGAAGGCCTCCGTGCCAGAACTCCCAGGCGTACCCCCTTGCTGTCTCCAAAGAATAAGAAGAGTCGACTGAGTATGCCAAAAGCCATGTGGACAAACCACAAAAGTTGTGGGATAGTGTTCTGTGGACTGATGAAACAAAATTAGAAACTGTTTGGGCCCATGGATTCAACGCTATGTTTGGAGGAGGAAGAACAAGGCCTATGATGAAAAGAACACCTTGCCTACTGTGAAGCATGGTGGAGGGTCAATCATGCTTTGGGGCTGTTTTTGCTTCTGCAGGTACAGGGAAGCTTCAGCGTGTGCAAGGTACCATGAATTCTCTTCAGTACCAGGAGATATTGGATGGAAACGTGATGCAGTCCGTCACACACCTGAGGCTTGGGAGACTTGGACCTTTCAACAGGACAATGATCCCAAGCATACCTCCAAGTCCACTAGAGCATGGTGCAGAGGAAAGGCTGGAACATTTTGGAGTGGCCATCGCAGTCACCAGACTTAAATCCGATTGAGAACCTCTGGTGGGACTTAAAGAAAAGCAGTTGCAGTGCGCAAGCCTAAGAATGTGACTGAACTGGAGGCCTTTGCCCATGAAGAATGGCGAAGATACCCGTAGATCGCTGCAAGACACTTGTGTCAAGCTATGCTTCACGTTTTTAAAAGCTGTTATAACTGTAAAAGGATGCTGTACTAAGTACTAAGATTGAATGTCACTTGGGGGTTGAATAAAACTGATAATGCTGTGAGCACAGAAAAGACATTTGTGGTTATTTTCATTATAACTGTTATGTTATATTTGTCTGACCTACAAGTGCCTCTTTAATGTAAAATGTAAGCAAGATGACTGAATGATCAAAAGCAATGTCAAAACTGGCCAAAACACTCAATTTCAGTGGGGGTTGAATAATTTTGGACACAACTGTATTATTTACACTGAATGGATTTGTACAGAAAGACATATATTCTTTTCACGGGTCTTAGGTTATTATAATTAATTTTGAAGGTTGTAATCAATTAGCACTAATTTTTTTTCAATCATCATCACCATCACAGTTTGAGTGTATTTTTGTGTTCACATATAATTTGTTTGGATTCTTGCATGAGATCACTTGGTTAAACAGTTGATTTGACATTTTTTCACTAATTGATACACTTGGTATATATATTTTATATGCACTTATTTATTATGTGACATTTTTTATCTTATATACTCTAATTCATGTTGATGGGGATAAGGACCTTATTTCCATATCCTTGACCAGACAAATGGTAGTGGAGTTTTTCAGGGGGACTTATTGGAATCTGGAAGCTCTCTTTAATATAAGAAGGCTCCCAGATATCTAGCTCTATGAATGAGTAAGGGGAACATAGTACCCCTGGTAACTAAATCACTAAAAAAATACTGACAAAATAAATAAACATACCATTGAAAAAGTTGTCAGGTCAAACAGGAAGTTAGAAGCATCTTAGATTTATGTCAGGAATAATCTCTATTTTTTCTGTGTTTGCAGTGTTTTTAAGAGACAAACCATGGGGAAATGTACATGTATTGTAGATCTGTTTTCTTTTTTGCCAAGACATAATTTACAGTTATCTAAACTCATTATCTTTTGCTTTCTTTCAGCTGCTGGCACTTGTAGGTATACGGAAGGCAATGGAATGTATTTTTTCATTACACGATCTAAGCTGGTTGGATGACATCTTGCCACAAAAGTCTGTTCGTGAAGAAGGGCAAAAGTCAGAAGAAATAGATTCAACTGACAGTGAAGATGTAAGATTAAAAACTTTTTCATGTACTAACTTGTGGCTTTAGCTCACACTTCAGCTCTTAAATGTTTTCTCTACTTGGAGAATGAAAATACATTTCAAAGTACGAAGTGCACCTGTCTTGTCTGTGTGAAGAAGGTTTTAATAGGAGGTAAAATGGGTAAAAAGAAACCTGAACTATGTCACTTGTCCTAATAGATATTCTTCAAGAATAAAGGCAGATTAATTTATTGCATGGTTTACATAGGATCAAACTCTACCCTATATTACATTTACAGTATAGTTAAATAACAAAGTATGCCTGTTTAGATTGGGTTATATTTTGTTAGGATGCTTTATTTTATTTATTTATTTTGGAGTCAGCAAGAGCAGGAATCTGTTGGCATCATTACTATAACTCCAGTTTGTTTGCAGAAAAGCCCCACAGATTACTGAGGTGCAATTTAAACCACCAAAGCACAGCAGTTGACATTGAACTCAAGCTCCACAGTTTACAGTACACCTGTGGGCAGGTCTTAAGGGACAGTGGAGCAAGCAGCACTTGCACAGCTAACTCTGTAATCCGTGGCCAAGCTTGTTACACTGTTAACACTAAGCACTCTAGACTCAACTTCTTGTTAGAGAACACCACCCCTCAGATGTCCAGTATTTAGGAACTGGTACCGCAGAGCCTGTACTGTAGTAGCAATTTCCACAAAACCAGATAAAACTCCGGACTTCGGACTTCTAAAGGAAACAACTAATTTATTAAAAACAGCTCTGTTTTGACCCAGCAGGCGGTCCATCTGCTCTTATCTGCTAAGTGAATTGTTTGCCCTTCTTACAAGCGTATATACTAGCGATTACGTCACAAAGCATATATTTTCCTCTTGACATTTGTACACTTGTAGCTGTGAAAAGCAATATACAGGATATTCACGGTTTTCTTCTCAGACTCTGCAAACTAAAACCTTACACATTTAAGGGGAACTCTGCACTAGCTGGGTGCTACCACATTTGTTATCGTAGCGAAAGTTTGAATGAGATTAAGCATCACCAATGGACCATTGACTACCCAAATCATAATGGGCTAAGGGCAAGCCTGCTAGTCCTGGACAGCTAATGGTTGATATTTCCACATGGCCATTACATGGGTTACAGCCTTCCTAGCTTCCCTGAGCAAATATACTTATCATTTGCCAGGTACTCCCTTCCCCATTCTAACCCCTCCCCCCCCCCCCCACAACCTTTCCTGGGGGAATAGTTTAGGTTAATAGCAGAGCTTACATAAAAAATCAGGCTCACTACAGCATTGGGATTAGCTATTAGGGTACAGTTTATCAGCTTGCCTGTGGAGCTGTAGCTTCATATGGTCAACCAAGTTTTAGTGGGTCCATAGGTGCACATTGAATAAGTTCCTGGTTCCCTACAGTGCACCTCTTCCCTACAGTGTCCCTGGTTCCTTATAGTGCACATTGAATAAGTACCTGGTTCCCTACAGTGCACATTGAATAAGTTCTTTCATTATGTACACATGTGTCAGTTACTGTGCCCTCACATTGATAATGAGAATGCCATAGTAACATTCTAGTGGTTACAGACCCTACTCTAGTAGTCTCGATACATGGGTCACATGATCTGCCCTCCCTCCCTATCCTTCTAGTTAGGGTTATTATGGCTACCAGCAATTTTATCAAAACAAAATTTTATCAAAACGATATGATCAGGCATCATATCGGTGTATATTCCCATCTTCCACTATACGTTGACCAGTTAGCTACTGGGTGTGACTGAAGCAGAGCTGGAGTTCTTCCTTCTGACCAGATGTATCCTTTTCTTCTGCCGTGCATAGACTCAGGAGCTTCCAGGTATGTGGCTGGAGTTCTTCCTTCTGATTTCTCTGATCAGCTTTAGCTTTAAGGGGTCTTGAGAGTCTGTTTTACTCAGCCCGAAATCTGTGGGCTCAGCAGCTCGCTTTGCCCTGGAGTGGTGTATCCAGGGGGTCGCCTTGGCCACCTTATTGGCTGTGGGAGTAGATTGCAGAACAGTGTAAGGACCTCTCCATCTGGGCCCTAAAGAGGTCACGGGGACGGGGTTGGACAGGCTTATGGGGAGTTTCTCTTGAGCCCACTTCCCTATAGCCTGCATATTCTCCCCCAATTTCTGTAACAGTTCATGGTTCACCACCCTTCCTATCTGGTGTAAGTCTCCCTTGATATCTCTAATGATGGTTGGGGGCCTACATAGGGGACAAATCTGTCCTCTTTGTTGGAGTACTCCGGATTCTCAGCAAGGCAATGGGCAGCCTCAAGGTCCACTTCATTTGGGTTTCCTGACAGAGTTTTGCCAGTTGAAACTTTAGGGTGCGATTCATTCTCTCCACTTTTCCAGAACTGAGGCCTGTATGCGGTATGCAGTTTCCAAGTGATCTTGAGTGCGGTCGCTAATTCCTGAAGGCACTTATGAACAAAGGTGGGACCATTGTCTGAGCCTATGGAGGAGGGAATTCCGGATCTGGGGATAACGTCCTGTAGTAGGCATTTGACCACTTCTCTGGTAGCTTCAGTTTGTGTAAGCCAGGCTTCCACCCAGCCCGAATAGGTGCAGACGGCCACCAGCAGATATTTATATCCTCCTGAGGGGGGCATAACGCTGAAGTCGACCATTAATTCTTCCATTGGTGAGGCCGCTACTGCTTGTACTCCAGGAGTTGGTACAGGCCCTTGTCTTGGGTTGTTTCTGGCACATTCCATGCATCTACTGGCTGTTGCTTGTGCTAGCGTGGGTAGACGGGGAATGTAAAAATGTCTCTCTAGAGCCTTTTCAATGGCTGTTTTGCCCATGTGTGTTCCCTTATGGAATTCTGTCACTAATTCAGTTGCTACAGCAGCTGGAATGACAATTCTTCCATCCTGCAGTTGACACCACCGGTCTCCCTTATACTTTCCAGGTTCAGTCTCTTTCCATTCTTGTTCTGACTTTGTTTAGACTTTGTTCCCATTCAGACAGTGGCACTGGGAACAGAGGGGCCATAATCTGTTTTTGGGGACGACTGGAGTGCTGTCTCTCTAGCTGTTTGATATGCTTTTCTGTTGCCTTTGGCCACCTGGGAGTCTCCCTTTTGATGACCCCTACAGTGTATCACTGCAACCTCAGAGGGGGCCCACGCTGCTTCCAAAAGTTCTAATATTTCTGTCCCATACTTGATGCTCTTTCCCCTGATGTGATAAGTCCTCTTTCCTTATACAGGGCTCCATGAGCATGAAGAGTCTGGAAAGTCCACATAAACATTCAGTCTTAGGCATGCAGCTAGCTGTAATGCTCGGGTCAGTGCAATCAGTTCTGCTTTTTGTGCAGAAGTTCACTGTGGTAGGGCTGCTTCCTCTATCACTGTCTCCTGTGCAAACCACTGCATAGCCAGCATAGCAGAATTAATTTTTTATGAAATTGCTGCCATCAGTGTAATATTCAACATCTGGCTTTCCCAAGGGGCTGTCTCTCAAGTCTGGTCGACTTGCTTATACTTCATCCATTACCTGGAGGCAGTCATGTATTAGAGGTTCTTTTGAGGTGGGGAGCAGGGTGGCGTGGGTCAGGGTGTTAACAGTCTCTAAATGGATTTGATGATTCTCACATAGCATGGCCTAGTATTTGACCATCCTGCATTGGTGGACCAGTGATTTCCCTTATAATCTATCACTGCCTGAATGTGGTGTGGAACTCAGACATAGATCTCTTGACCCAGTGAGAGCTTGTCAGCTTCTGCCACCAAGAGGGCTGTTGCTGAGATAGCCCGCAGGCAAGGTGGCAAACCTTGAGCTACCGTGTCCAGTTGTTTAGAAAGGTACACCACCAGGCGATGCCACAACCCCCAGGTATTGTGTTAGCACTCCCACTTCATAGCCTGTTTCTCATTGACATACAGACTTACAGTCCGGTAAGCCGAGGGCAAGGGCTTGCATTAAGGAAGTCTTAATGTCCTGAAATCCTTGGACTTGTTGTTCCTTCCATAGGAACGGTTCCTTCTCTCCCCCCTTTGTAAATTCATAGAGGGGCTTGGTTTTTGTGGCAAAGTCTGGTATCCAGATCCGGCAGAATTCAGCTGCTCCCAAGATCTCGCGCACTTGTCGCCTGGTTCTTGGTATAGGGATTTAGAAAACAGCCTCTTTCCTGCCCTTTCTCAACTGTCTCTGGCCTTTTGATACTCTGAATCCCAGGTATTTTACAGTCTCTTGGCATAACTGAGCCTTTTTCTTGGTTGCTATAGCCTGCCTTCCACAGTAGCTGCAACAGTTCATTTGTAGCTTGGAGACACTCTCCAGATCCCATACTGTAGGAATTTGTCCAGATACTTCCGAATCCCTGCTCATGTCCACCCAGATTGCAAAGTCTTTATGTTAGAAATGGTCTTTTAATTTTATTTCCTGTAGCTTCCACTATAGTTTGCAATATGTACACTGATCTTTTCTCAGCCTGAAACTGATAATGCACTCCAAGGGGGTCTGGACTGACTGATTTCATAAACCTTTTCTATAATCATCATAAACCTCACATCCCTTGTGAAAAAGTCGGAAGTGACGAAACGCGTTAGAGTCGTGACGTCAGACGCAAAACCGGAAGGAGCAACGTGGCCATTTTGGATATGGTCTCAGCATAGGACAGACTGAACTTAGGATGGACGGTATTTTTAAAATGTAAGCGGCAAATAAATCTGTGTTTTATATACATCATTCCACTGAGTTTGCTCTTCTCTGCCCTGTGAGGAACGGGGATCCCAATGCCCATTGCTGCATGAGGAACGGGGGATCCCACTGTGTACTCCCATTAGAGGAAAAGCTATCTGCATACTCCCATTAAAGGATCTGGTGTATGGGGATTTTACAACACTTGTGAAAGCTGAAAGAGGGTAATTGTATATTATCCTTAACGCAGAGTGGTGGCACTTATCAGGTTCTGCACAATTTTTCACTGATCACTAATTGTGTATTTGTGGCATTTCACGTATTGAAGTGGTTGTTTCACAAGATCACTAGTGGAGTTGTGTGTGGATTTTCACTTCACGTGTTGATGCTTATTTATTATATTATATTTATATCACTAGTGTTGTTGCATGATATCACTCATATTATAATGTAAAAGATAATGCACTATATTTAGTTTATATTTTTTTGAGGTACTTTGGATTGAAGTGAAGAATTGGACATTTTCACAGTTGGAAGATTGGAGAGTGTGGACTATAATTTCTTTGGATTTTTGCAATTTTGAATTTGGGACTTTAGTATGGACATTATGTTAGTATTGAGATTGTGGGGTAGGATGTGAGGTTTATGAAGATTATAGAAAAGGTTTATGACATTTGCACTTTCAAGGGTGAAAGTTTTACTTTTCTTTGGGGAGTTATAGAGTTTCTGATTTAATTGGACTGACTGATTGCCACCCATATTGTTTCCTCAGAGACACCAAGACAGACACAGAGAGGTAAGGAATTGGATTGAAGGTCTGGTAAGGGGTCAAGGACCTTCGACACAACAGGGTTAAAAGACAAATGCTTCCCCTTATGGGTGACTCGGTACAGAACGATAATCAGCACTGGTACCAAGAACTGCACCTACACAGGGTCAACTCTGGCTTCTCTGCTGAGCAATGTCTCATTCACTCATATACACACCAGACTTTCCAACCCAAAATTACTGACTACCTGGAGGTATGGCCCAAGGATGCACAATCATCCAATTCAAGGGCACTTCGGGAGGTGATCAAGCTCCCCTTCTCTCAAATACCGTTGAGAGGTCCTGACTGACTGTTATAACTCAAAAGGCAAAGATCTCACCTGTTCCCGATGTGTGAAGCTTCACTATTTTAGCAGTTGGTTCCCCAGTCCAGGTTCTTTGGACTCCAGCAGGTCGATCCTCGGAGCAGGCTACTAAAATATTGTGCGATTTCCCAGACAAATGTCCAGTGGTGCCTGAAACAACACAGAGATCCCAGGGGCCAGTTCTGGACCGAGCCCTGTGGGTCAGGGTGGGAAAACCAGCTTTCTCGGCAGTTACACCTGGTTTCTTGACCAATGCACCAAAAATGTAGTAGCAATTTTGGCAAACCATGGGAAACTCCAGACATGGACTTGAGGAATACAAATGATTTATTAAAAACAGTGCTGTTTTGACTCAACAGATGGCTCGTGCCCTCATCTGCTAAGTGAATTGTATACCCTTCTTACAAGCGTATATACTAGTGATTACGTCACAAAGCATATATTTTCCTCTTGACATTTCTTGTAACTAAAAAGCAATATACAGGATATTTGCGGTTTCTGCTCTAAATTAGGACATTAGGACAGGCCCTTGTTACAGGAAATATGGGGGTAGAAGTTAGAGCTTAGCTAAACTCTGCAAACTAAAACCTTACAAATTTAAGGGGAACTCTGCATTAGCTGGGAGCTACCACATTGGTCCATATTAAATGGGAACTCTGCCATTACTGTCTCAGTACTGTACCATCAACTCATCAATTCCTGTACCCCACTCCCAGTGACATGTCTGACAACTGTTACCGGATACCGGAAACACATTTTTACTAACTACATGCTTGCTTTCTACCTTGACTTCCAGACTAGGTCCCTAGGCACTCTGTTGGTTCCAGTATGTGGGGAACCGGTTGCTAGTGAAGGGGTCAAGCGCAACTCCCCTTCACTACCAGAGTAACCATCACCCCTGCCAGGCATCCGTTTCCTGCCTTTAGCAAGAGATACTTCAGACCAGGCATTAAATGGAGCAAAAAAGGCTTTACTGAAATAGTACACCAGCCTACAGGAACAGTTCCTCAAAAGCAACTTCACGTATAGAGTTTTCTGTGGTCCATAAAGTGACTGTACCTTAGGCAGATGGCCGATTCATAAAGCAATCCTTTAATGCAATTAATTAATTAAAAAGGAGTTCCAGCCATTTTTATGTAAATCAGCAGCTACAAATACTGACTTTTAATAAAAACACACTTACCTGTCCAGCGATGTTCTCACCTGCGTGGTCCCTTCCACGGCACCAGCATTTCAACTGTGGGCATCAGGCTTATAGCTTGCGGCTTCACTGCCTGGTGCCCACTGCACATGCGCAAATCATAGAGCGCTTCCCAATTGGTCCAGCAAGTTCCCAGGAGACTGCAGAGGGAGGAAAGGACCGAACTTCTGGCTCACTTCACTATGGCGAACTGAGACGGAAGTGGGTGTGATGAGAGTCACTTTGGGTGGGGGGCCCATGGAACCCAGCTCACTTTGGAGAGGTGGGGAGACCCCTGTCTCAGCTCCCCATATCCCTCTTATGTGTAAATCACCCTGTGCCTGTTAGGGGTACAGGGTGATCTGTCCTAATATTGAGTGGGCTTTGTCTCAGACTGTGTAGACATGTTTAGGAGATAGGTGCAGTGTGGGTTGTTGATTGTTTAATGTTATGTGGCTGCATCCCATTGTTCTATTGTTTGTCTGGCTTGGGAGAAAACTATTATGGGATGTATGTGTTTATGTATATTAGCTTAGTGGAAGGGTGTCTCCAGCAGCCCTCCCTCCTGATTGGACTGTCTGCTTTGAATACCTGTGTGTCTCTTGTTACTAAATGTAGATTGCCTCACCCTGTTTTCATTATGCAGGATTGTCCCCTGAGTGTATATATCTTGTATCTATGTTCAAATAAAGTTGTCTGGTCTTGTATGGTCGACTGTGGTGTCTGTTGTCGGTGTTTGGACTGGGAAGGGGTATTCTAATGGTAGTACTCAAGCGCAGTCTAGGTCAGTTCCGTTACAGCAGGTACCTGTCAAAACCAGGTACCCGCTCCCCCCTCTTCCCCAAAACTTGCCAAATATGGTAGTGGAGGGGGGAGGAAGCAAATTAAGTGGAGCTTCCACTTTTGAGTGGAACTCTGGTTTAAGGAGTTATTTTAGGCAATAATTCCACAGAGGTCACAAGCAGTTCCTAAAATCCATGATCTGGCAGTTATCCATAAAGGCAATAAGTCTATGTCTGGTCCATAAGAGCTTTCAGCTTCCCGGCCCCATAGAGAAACCCAGATGCCGCCCCACTATATATACATATAGTGCCGTGCTGATGTACCTTGCCAGCATATCAAAAATAAACAATTATATCACAACTTATTTTTCACTACCATAGTGAAAAATACAATGAATGAAATAACCATAGTCATGTGCCTTCATCTGGTGCCTTCGGTCGGTAGAGGAATATAATAGAAAATAATAGAATAAATTAGAATTGAATAGAAAAGAATAGAATAAAACAGAATAAAATGTAAAATGATAGAATACAATAGAATAGAAAATAATAAAACAGAATAGAGTAGAAAAGAAAAAAAATAGAATAGAACAAAATAAAATAGGAAAAGACTAGAATAGAAAAAATAGGATAAAATAGAATAGATTTGAAAAGAATAGAATAAAATAGAATATAGCCATCTTCTGAAATTCGAATTGAATAGAATAGAACAAAACAAAGCATATAGCCATCTTCTAAAATTCTAATTAAAAAATTTGCATTTCAAATAGAATTGAGTATAAATAGAATATAGCCATCTTCCAAAATGTGAATTTCAAATCGATGTTAAAAATAATGAATATATGAAACGAATCTGAATATAAGAAACAAATTCTGAAAAGTAATCATGATGAATATGACGAAGTAAAATTAACTTAAACGAATCCTAAACAGATTTTTCTGCTATGCACATTTCTAAGAATTGATTTATCTCTTGATTGTATGTGTTTTTGAATACATTAGAGTATTTTGCTAGATTTTTTAACTGCAGCTTTGCATTGCATGTAATGGCTAAGTCTGTGATCTACAAGCATCCCCAGATGTATATTTTCCATGTGTATTTTTAGGACCAAAGTGCATGATTTTACTTTTCTCAATATTGAATAAAACCCTTTTGTTTTATAGTATTACACTCATTTACTGGAGGTCCTTATATTATATTTTTGGTATTTGTTGGATATAAAATTTGATACATACTGGTACTTGCACTATGTTAATATCCACAGTTACTTGCTATGATAAACTCCCTGGATAGGTAGAAAGTATTGGATGGAGGATTTGTTTTAAGGGGGATTTAAAAATGAGAAATAGTGGCTTGGCTATAACTGAGCTAATTTCCCTAAGGACTTGCAGTACACCTGGATTACTTCTGGATTTATTCACTTTACTTTTATCTACTCTACTTTGTCTCAGGTTTTCTGCCAGCCACAAACGTACCTTCAGTGAAGCAGTAGCAGTAGGTGGTTACTTTATCAGGCAAACAATGGTGTAAGGAGATGTTGATGGTGGGGTGTGCTCAAGGGAGGCAGGAGATTGCAATGGTGGCAGGAGGTGGTATTTATTTCAAGCTTGCAGTGGTGAAAGGAGAGGCTAAGGAATTTAAACAATATTTTTGATCCAGATTCCAAAAAAAAATTTAATCTGTAGCCCCTACAGCAGGGATTAGGTAGTTATCACTGGTCCAATATAAACTAATTTTCAAAAAGGTCTGCTTTGTGCAAGGATGATGAAGACTTGGTCAGCCACTCCAACCCCTCCTTTCTGGATAAGATCTAGCAGAGACACTGAAAGAATCTATACACTGGAAGAATTACAGTTTCCTGGTGAAGGAAGTACTTATCAAATTGACAGTTCCATAGCACCTTTCACAAGTTACAGTATAGTATGTTTTTTATATGGAAGGGAAATAAGTGGTGGGAAGTAGAGGTGGGGTACTGTAGATTTTAAGGAGGGCAGTAAGGAATTAGTATAAAGGGGAGGGTGAAGAATGAAGCCAATAATAAAAAAAAAGAAAGAAGGAGAATAAGGAGAGAAAAAAAAGGCAAACACAATTAAACAGAAACACAATAAAAAGAGCTCAAAGGACAAAAAGAAAATAAAAATAACTAAGAAAACCCCCAAACGCCAAGTCTAAAAAACTAAAAGCAAAATCCCCCCCTCCATTTTTTTAATACATTTAATAAAAAATAAAGTGTGTGCAAAAAAAGGGGGGGGGGAATCAGCAAAAGAACTTGTTCCTGGCACACATACACAAATGGTAGTCCTGAAAAAGACTGTTGGGTCAAATCTTAGTGAATACAGGTGGGCTTGCACTCCACTCTCCCTAGCCCCACAAACTTTATCAGTGTTCGTATACATCTGCATGTAGTACTGTTTGTGGCAGCACTGTGCTCTGTAGCCAAAAGCACTGCCAGATGCCCCTCACTCTCACCAAACTCAAACACACTGGCAAGGAACTGCTGGGAGAGCAGCCTTTTATAATGTGTATCCTACTCATCATCAATCACATCTTTACTAGTGTACAAACGTGATAAACAACTCAGTAAATCAATGGAATAAAGGAATAGAACACAACACAGAAAGTGAAGCTATATCTACAGGTACCCATGCAAATAAAATACTAATCATCTACCTCTACTCCCCCCCCTCACTACATTCTGCATCTACACTCTATCTAATATAATTAATTGTGAAAAATCTTAATTCAAAATCAAGCTTACAAAGCACGTCAGTTTAGTTAAAAAGCAAAACACTGGAGACAATAATAGCAGGATGCCATAGTGATTCTACCAAATTTTCAGCGTCATCTACCATTTCTATAGAAATCTTGATATTTTCTACCGTACAAGGCAACCAGCAGGTAGAACAATGGAGACAACAGTTTTCTGATATACTATATGCAAACTAAAAGAATTGATTTCATGTAAAACAACTGAAAGTAGTAAATTACATTCAAAACCAAGAAGATATAGAAATTACCATAGGTGTGAAAGACACCAATGTAAAGACATTACCCATGGTGCCAACATCCCAAATAGTATATACAAAGTGGGTCCCGCATACCCACACAAACATACTTTGTAAAAATCAAGAAGATATAGACATTTCAAGAATATATACAGTATGTATAGTTTATTTTTTTTTATTTTAGGTTTTAGGTCTCTTGAAACTCTACTAACATACAATTGATTTTTTTTATGTGTCAGTTTTTAGTTATATGTCTATGTCGGTTTTGGCAAAATACCTCTTCTGTTTCTTTCTAGTCAGAGCTAAAGTACCAAGAAAAAGGACCAGAAATCAACATTTCAGTAAATTAGACCAAAGGATGGGAACTGAAATGTATTTGGTAAGGTGATTCATCATGTGTTAAATGTTATTTTTGTGTGTAAATTTTAAAAAATAACTTATCAGGTGCTTTAGTTATCTTCCCAGCTATCCAGAGATGTTATATTTTGTGAAAGTTTCATATTATTAATTTCATATATTTAAAATTGGAACAGAAATTATACATTTAGTATCACTAATGGACTTTAATGCCAAGACAAATGAACCAAACCAAAGCACCTAGTTTCTCTGAGTAGGTAAAAGAAAAATAATTAATTACAAAAAAAACTTACTCTTCTTCTTAAGCAGGATAAAAAAAAAACCCTCATAATTTTGCCTTCAATTTAAAACTAACATTTATAAAAAAAAAAAAAAAAAAATTACCAAAGTAATGACTCCCAACTTACCAAGATATCCCAACTATACGAAAATGTACACATTACAGGAGCAGACAATGATGGAAGCTTTTATTTGTACTTAACTAATTATTTTTTTACCATCATCTACTGTGATGATGTTATACCAATAACAAAAATGTTATTGCATTAACATTATAATACTGTGCACCATTTTCCCTTTTAGCCATTGCAATTTACTTTATTACCAGGGGCGGACTGACCATTTGGAAACTCGGGCACTGCCCGAGGGCCCGGGGTCAGTAGGGGGCCCCATGAGATGCCCCTGGTACCTTTTTCATAGGCTTTTTTGAGTTTGGGCAAGGACACAGGGGCCCCATGATCCCCTATTGCCTGGGGGCCCCATGAGTTGTGAATCCGCCCCTGTTTATTACAATAACTTTTCCTTATATTGTGGTATTGAATGTTACTGTACAACCTATTTTCTGCACAGAAATCAACCAGCTTCTAACCTCAGCTTGTTCAATTAAGCTTTGGCAATAAAACCTGGAAGCTGGTTTCTATGCAGAAGTGAGCCTGATTTTGCACACTCCAGCTTTAGTAAATAAACCCCTATATCTGCATTTTATTGCAGTCTATGCCTTCACTAGGGAAATTCACTTTCAGTAATGGTCCTGGTCATCATTGCTTCAGGTACAGAAGGTGATGAGAAATTCAAATTACTCTGTTGTCACATTGACAAGAATACAAGAAAACTTTTACAAGAGGGGAATTATTTTTTTATTACAACTGAAGGGAGAATTATTTTTTGATTACAACTGTTTAAGGGAACTGTTTCACTCTGGAAAGATCTTCTTGACTTGCTGTGTTTCTGGAGCAGGAAATAAAAGGAAATGTCATCGATGTGATGAAGAAAATAAAAAAAAATCTGACAAGGGTCTTAACGATTCCTTACTTACTCTGACCAAAACCAAGTCAAGATTTTGCTTTTGTATACACTTTACTATATGAAAAAAAAGAACAGTAAAACTGCTGTACAACATTGCATATACAGTACTATATTCTTTTGTACCTACTTTTGTTGCCTGTTGCTCTTACTTTTCTTCTCTAGCCTCAAATAGCATGTTATTCTGCCTTTGTTTTTTCTTCATTAACTATACTTATCTGATTCAGCAAGTTACAAATACAGTACACCCAATATCTGACAGCTTAGTTGCTTTTCGAACGTTTGTTCCACTTGACTTGAAATAAACATTACCCCTTTTTACATGGACATTTCATGTGTTCATTTTGCTTGTGTGTGTGTATACTGTATACAGTATATCTTCTATAGTGAGAGTATATATATATATATATATATATATATATATATATATATAAAAGAAATGGTAATTTCTTAACAGCTTGAGTGTGCTAAATGCTCAAAGCAAAATTCACCTGGTACTGAGGTGGAAAGGTGTCTGCATGCAGTGTTGTCAGAACTGTAGGGCATCTCCCTGTTCACCAATCCTATGGATAGCATGGCCTCTTAGGAACAGGGTTCTTGCACAGGAGGCTTTTTGGTTGTTCACAAAGAAGTGTGGAGATACCACATGACAGCAAGCAGAGTTGACTGGCTGAAGATAGTGACTGTCCCAATGCACAGAATCTGATGTGATTCCAGTGTGGCGATTGACATTACAGCTATGCTGAACTGGTATGCAGAACCCCCCTCCCCCCCCACCAACAGTGGTAGCCAGGAAGAGAAGGAAGAGAACGGCAGTACCCCTATTCTCAGCTAGGAATCCCAGGCCAAGAGAGCGTGGCAGTCCCTTGCTGTAGAATATATATGCTTTCCCAGTGTCCCTCTGGTTTTTGTAGTCCTATTGGCACTCAGGAACACAGCATGTACTTGCTATAGGACTACAGGCAGGATTCTCAGCTGTACAAGAACTGTAGCCACTTTGCTAACAGGAAGTGATGTAGCAGTCCCAGTACTGGGCACTAGGGGGAAAAAGGATTAATTGTAGTCCCATTTGCAAGTGTCCTTAGCTGGCATAATATATCGTTATATAGCCTACACCTGGCTACATCCTCCCCCTGCTTGAACTCTTTGGTCCCCAAAGATGTAGTAGAAACTAATGTAGTACTAATTACTCAATACACAATAAGACATTTGATCATTAACTGTAAACAAGAAATCAACAAGGATTAATTGTAGTCCCATCTGTAAGTATCAATGACAGAACGATAGAGCTGGCACCTAGCATATATATATATATATATATATATATATTCACACACTGTATCTATTTTTATGTTTATTTATATTTATGTAATAACTATATTTATGTTTTTGTGTTTTGTGTTTTTTTCAGTTTGATCCAAGGATAAAGGGCCAGAAATTCACAGGGGAAAATTCCTAATGCATATTTATGCATTTTTCTTTACAAACTTAAATGTTTATTGGAAAGAACTTACTGGATAATATACATTACTTATATTACAATTAATATTACAAAGTTTGTTATTATGCTATTTTGTTGAATTTTCCAATAAAGCAGAATTATTTCTCCCTCAAATAAATAGTAGTCTTTTTATTATGTTTGTGTAATACCTTTTTGTGTCATGCAAGTACAGTCTTCTCACTATAAAGAAAACCTATTACTGCTCTGTGATGTCACCAATGACCAGCTTAGATGGCTGAAGATTTTAGGCTGCCCTCTCTATCTTCTGTGACCTTACTATGGACTCACTATTGTGGAGGAAACGCTTTCTAGTCAATTGTAAAGATGCAGGAAACTGTTCACTACTTTCATCACAGAGTTGCACAATACTGCAAAAAACTGAAGATGTGCATCGATGACAATAAAACTTTATAGACCCTCATGCAGCATATCTCTGCCTAGGAACCACCCCACTCTGATGCCTTTTGCCCTAATGGTCTTAATCATAGGTATATGAGTGGTTTGGGGTAGCTTCTTTAAAACAAAAACACCACAAGAGAATTCCATGGTATTCTTGAAGGGACCTCTCACAAAAAATCCTACCCAAAATCTTACTATACCAGTTTGAAAAGAAGGACATTATCCAGTACAATCCTTCACAAGAAATGCTAGAATCTTCATTGATTAATGCAATAAATAATTTGCGCTAGTAAATGTATATAAATATATAAAAAATATAAAAATCATCAAATCATAAGTCCAAAAAAATATATATGCCAATACCACAAAAAAAGTGCAAAAAAACTTTTAAAGTGCAAAAAACTTTTGTGCAAAAAAATGTCTAAATATGAAAAATTTCACCAAAAAAACCTTGATAATATGATGGCAGATCATCCATAGATATATTTTCAGAAACGAAACTCTGCAACACACCAAACCTCATAGATCAAATAACAGGATGAAAGAAACTTTGCAATTAATCGGAAATCCACTTCTCCAGAAGAAAGAGACCACCTTCAATCGTATCCATGGGGGGAAATGCCAGACACTCGAGAGAAACAGAAAGAAACAGTGTGTTGCAGAGTTTCGTTTCTGAAAATATATCTATGGATGATCTGCCATCATATTATCAAGGTTTTTTTGGTGAAATTTTTCATATTTAGACATTTTTTTGCACAAAAGTTTTTTGCACTTTAAAAGTTTTTTTTTGCACTTTTTTTGTGGTATTGGCATATATATTTTTTTGGACTTATGATTTGATGATTTTTATATTTTTTATATATTTATATACATTTTTACTAGCGCAAATTATTTATTGCATTAATTGTTACACTTTATATATGGTGATTTTTTTGCAGCTGGTACACTATAAGTAAGTTATATAATTTTGACCATAGGCGCTATTATTAATTTTTTCTTAATCTTCATTGATTGATTCATTGATTAAAAAAATCAATCCAATCATTGCAGGATCTTAGGTTTTGGCTTCACTTCATATTGATTCTGCATTTACTTTGAGGTAAAAATCTATTATGCAATCATTTTTTACCAGTCTTTGGATAAAGTGCCCTGTATGTCCACATTTCACTTTAAGGATTCCCTTTTTGGATCTATTTATTCAGGTATTAATATTATCATTATCATTTTTATCTAATTATTATTAGAAGTATTTTTGGATCAGCTCTGGTTAGAACCGACCCAGGTAGGAGAATATGTAGTTGTATATTGTAAGTGCAAGCATGAAAAGGGAAGTCATCAATATTGATAGAGTTGGCAGATTATTTGTATGCTAATTCCAGGCTAACTGTAATGAGAAAAACGTTAATTGGCCAAACGGCCAATTGTTTACTGTCATAGGTAAGGAGGATCTTAAACACTGTAGCTGGCCTAACTTGTTGCTTTCAATAAGATGCAAGTAAAGCCTTTTCATGTTATGATCAAAAGTGTTTGGTCAGCCAATCAAATACTGCTCCAGCTTTACTTGCTGTATATGAAGGAAGTTTTAACTGTTAAGAAAAGGATCATGATCTGGGAGTTAGTATGAAAGCACAGGTCTAGAATATAGTATGCATCATTGCATACATGAAAGCCAATCTAGATCTGTAAGCTCGAAAGAGTAGGGCCCTCTTACCCCTCGTACGTTGTTTGTTATTGTTGTACTGTGCCATGTATTGTCCCCCCCTCTATTGTACAGCGCTGAGCAAACCCTTTGGCGCTATATAAACTCGTAGTAATAATAATAATAGATCGAACATACACTGCTCAAAAAAATTAAAGGAACACTTTGAAAACACATCTGATCACAATGGGGGAAAACATGCTGGATATCTATACTGACATGAACTATCTCCTGCCACTAGACCCAAAAAGAACAATCTTACTTTCATTAGTCCACAAAATGTTGCGCCATTTCTCTTTAGGCCAGTCAATGTGCTCTTTGGCAAATTGTAACCTCTTCAGCACGTCTTTTTGTCAACAGTGGGACTTTGCGGGGGCTTCTTGCAGATAGCTTGGCTTCACATAGGCGTCTTCTAATCGTAACAGTACTCACAGGTAACTTTAGACCTCCTTTGATCTTCCTGGAGCTGATTGTTGGCTGAGTCCTTGCCATTTTAGCTATTCTTCTATCCATTCGAATGATAGTTTTTCGCTTTCTTCCACGTCTTTCAGGTTTTGGTTGCCATTTTAAAGCATTTGCGATCATTTTAGCTGAGCAGCCTATCATTTTCTGCACTTCTTTATATGTTTTCCCCTCTCCAATCAACTTTTTAATCAAGGTACGCTGTTCTTCTGAACAATGTCTGGAACAACCCATTTTCCTCAGAATTTCAGAGAGAAATGCACTGTAACCAGCATGTACAACATTTGCTGCCTTCCTTCTTTAAAAAAAGGGTAATAATTGCCACCTGTTTTTCAAAGAATGAATGACCTCACTAATAGAACTCCACACTGCTATTATTTTGAACATATGCCCCTTTCAATTAGTGATTCAATTCCACAGAATCAGCAGCATGCATGTCATGACTGTTGGGTCTGTTGGATTTCTATTACTCTACTACACCTGCTAGTAAATTATTTGCCATGTAAAAACATCATTTCTACCGAAAACAGTGATTGATCAGGTTATTGATGTCTGACTGCTATTATTTTGAACACAACTGTACATAGAAAACAGGCTGTGACATACCTCAATGGGAGTGCAAACAGTGAGAGCAGTCCACTTCAGAAACTCTTTTGCAGCTCTGCTGCTTAGGAATCATGTCAAGATCTTCCTGACCATCAAACACAAGTTCCCAGTGCTGGTGCACAGATGCTGTAACTCAAATGTCAAGTCAAGTGTCAAATTGTCACTTTCCTTTCTGCTCCTTTGCAACACATATTTCTGGGAAATGAAGCCCTGAACTCTGACTAGGACACTACCATAAGCTCAGTACATGCCTATGCTATTATTGTGCCTGTTCTCTGAAAAACCTCACCTGGACTGCCATTTTACACAGTGGCAAGGCCTTGCCCTGCCACAAACATATAAAGACAAACAAAATTACATTGTTTGAATAAGTTTTCATTGAGGGTGCCCTGGCAAAACCAGGGTGCATTGGCAAAATGCCTAACATTTGTATACAGGCCAGCAGGTGAAGCCTGCCTTTTAGTTACACAGCCACAGGCTTAGATTGTTGCACCATTCTAGGCACTGACATTCTAACAGCCAATGACAGCATCAGTTGATAAGGTGGACCATGAGTGCCTGCACAGCATCCTTGTTTGCCCCTCTCCTGACCCTCTCTGTCCACACTGGGGTCACATTAGCTGAGTGAGGAGGGAAACTATGGAAGAAGAGAGACATTGAAATACTAGTCAGTACCAGTGTGCAAAGCCATGTTTGCTTTAAAAGACTAAATCATCTCAAATGTTGGGTGTCTTATGTGTGTGTATGTTGCTGCATAATGGAAAACTATTAGTTTTAGTTTTTCACATTTTAGAATTGGGTGCCTCAAGATTGTGCAGAATTTTGAAGGGTGCTTTTACTGGAAAAAGTTTTAGAAACACTGGAGTAGCATAGCAAACATGTCAGCAATTGTAAAAAAAAATTGAAAGGTAATGAACAAATTTTGCATGCATTCACAAATGTAAAGTATGTATTTAACCGCTTGCCGGCTACATCACAAGGATGTACAGCGGCAAAGTGGGCTCCCTGCAACTGGATCACATACCCACTAAGTGATCTGTATGCTCAGATAGGGAGTGCACACCCCCAGCCCAGGTGTGTTGTGATTAGGCACATTACATGCCCATCAGAGTCCTGGCCAATGGTTGATCGCCGACTCCCGGTGATTGGCTCTGAGCTTCAATGAACACAGCTTTGTGAATGTAAACACAGAGCTGTGTTCAGTGACAGGAAATCTCATTGTTTGTTCATTAGCTGGTAAGCAGTGAGTGAAAACAACTCAATCAGCAGTAAAAGCAGCACACAGTATACACATAAACACTTGCTAGGCACACATTTAACCCCTTGTGCGCCCTAGATTTTAACCCCTTCCTGCTCAGCGTGATAGGAAAGAATTGAAGGAAAGGAGGGGAGGAAGGGAAGGAAGGAAATGAGGGAGGAAGGAAGGAGGAAAAGAGGGGGAAGAAGTGAAGGAAGGAATGGAGGAAGGAAAGAAGAAAAGAATGAAGGAATTAAAAACAGGAAGGAAGAGAAGGGAGGGAAGAGGAGGGAAGAAGGAGAGAGGGAAGGTATGAAAAGAAGAAAGAAAAGAGTTAGAAAAATGTAAGGAAAGAGAGGTATTAAAGAAGAGAGAATGGGAAAGAAGGGAGGCAAAGAAGTAGTAAAGGATAGTAAGGAAGGAAAAGGAAAGGAAGGAAGGGGAGGGATTGAAAAAATAAAGAAGGCAGTTAAAAAAGGAAAGGAAAGGTTAAGAAGGAAGAAAAAAGGAAAGGAAAGCGAAAAGAGGGGAGGGAAAAAGGAGTAGTAAGAAGTGAAGTATGCTTAGGCTGCTCTCCTTTGCTAAAAATCATTCACTACACCAAAAGCATATTTGGAATTTGGTAAATGTTTGTAAATCTTTTCTTCAAACAATTGGCAAGCATGCATGCGTGCAATGCATGCTTGCCAATTGTTATGATCCATATCTCCTCTATTCCATACTTCTTCCTTCTTTACTCTTTTCTTCTCCTTTCCTCCTTTCCTATCCTTTACTTCTACATTCCGTTCTTTTCTTCCCATCCTTCCTTCCTTCCTCTCTTCATTCCTTCCTTTCTTCCATTCCTCCACTCCCTTTCTATCTTTTTTTCTTCCTTCCTTTCCTTCCATCCATCCATCCTTTCTTCCCTTCCTTCCTTCCATCCCCTTCCTTCCTTTCCTATCTTTTCTTCCTTTCTTAATTTCCTCCCTCCTTCCCTCTATTCATTTCCTTTTATTTTCTTCCCACGTTCTTTTCTCCTTGCTTCCTTGCATGCTTCCCTTCCATCTATTCTCTAGCCTTTCTTTTCATTTTCTTCTTTTTTTTTTCTTTTCTTTTATTTTTCCTTCTTTCCTCCTTTCCCAATCCTTCCTCATTCTTTCCATCCTTATTTATTTCCTTCCTCTCTTCCCTTCCTCCCTCCTTCCATCCTTCCCTTCTTCCCCTTGCTTTCCTTCTTTTTTTCTGTTCTTCCTCTTCCTTTCTAATTTTTTTGCCTTGCCTACCTTCCTTCTTTCCATCCCTCCTATCTTCATGGCTTTGCTTTCTATTATTTATTTGATATTTTTTTTCCTTCACTCCCTTCCTTCATTCCTCCCTCAATTCTTTGTTCCTTCCTTTCTCCCTCCATCCTTCCCTTATTAGCCTCCATTCCTTACTTTCCTATTTTCCATCTTTCCTTTACTTTCTTCCATTTTCCTACCTTTCCCTACCTTTCCACCCTTTTCTTCCTTCTTTTCCTCCCTCCCCTTCCATCCTTTCTTTCCTTCCTTTCCTTCCTTCCATATTTCCATCCTTCCTTCTTTCCTCCCCTTTCTTCCTTTCCTTCTTTTACTTCCTTCCTTTCTTCCCTTCCTACAGTTCCATCGATCCCCCTTCTTTACTCTTCTTTTCCTTTCATCCTTCCTATTATTTCCTTCCGTCCTTTTCCTTCCCTTCCGTCCTTTCCTTTTGTTCCTTCCTTTCTCTTCCCATTTTCTTTCCTTTCTTTACTTTCTACCTTCTCATCCTTTCTTCCTTCGATCCTTCCTTTCCTTCCTTCTTCCCCTTGCTTTCTTTCTTTTCTTTACTTTCCTTCATCTTTCTTTCCTTCCTTCCTCCCATCCCTCCCCTTCCATCCTTTCCTTTCTTCCTCCCTCCCCTTCCTTCATTTCCTTCTTTTACTTCCTTTCTTCCCTGTAGGAACCCATCTTCCTTCTTTACTCTTCATTTCTTTTCCTTTCGTCCTTTCGTCCTTTCCTTCCCTTCCCTCCCCTTCATTTGTTCCTTCCTTTCTCTTCCCACTTTCCTTTCTTTCTCCTTTCCATCCTTCATTCCCATCCTTCCTTCATTCATTTCTTCCTGCTTTCTTTCCTTTCTTCCTTCCTTAGCTACTTGAGGAAAAAAGGAAAGGAAAGAAAAAAGGAAGGAGAAAAAAATAAGGAATGAAGGATGGAAAAAAAGGATAGGGAAGGAAGGAAGAAAGGAAGGGGAGGGAAGAAATGAAGGAAAGCAGGGGAGGAAATGAAGGAAGGAGGAAGGGGAGGGAAAGAAGGAAGAAAGGAAGGAAGTTATGAAGGAAGGAAAGAAATAAGGAAGAAAAGAATGAAAGGAAGGATGGGGAGTGAGGAAAGGAAGAAAAAAAGAAAGGAAGGACAGAGAGGGGATGAAAGGAACAAAGGAAAGAACATGGGAAGAAAAAAAACACAATGGAAAGCAAAAGAGGGAAGGAGGAAGAAAGGAATAGTAGGAAGAGAAGAAAAAAAAGGAAGGGGATGGAAGGAAGGGAATATTGAAAGGACGGAAGAAAGAATGGAAGGAATGAAGGAAAAAAAGGAATGGAGGAAAAAAGGAAGGAAGGAAGGAATGGAGTGGAGGTTGGGATGGAAGAAAGGAAAGAAAGGAAGGAACGTGGGTAGAGAGAGGAAAGGGAGGGAAGGAAGATGGATGGAACTGTAAGAAAGGAAGGTAGGGGAGGAAGGAAGGAAAGAAAGAAAGGACGGAAGGGGAGGGAGGAAAAGAAGGAAGAAAGAAAAGGAAAGATGGAGGATAGGACAGTAAGGAAGAAAGGTAGGCTAGGAAGAGAAGGAAAGAGGGGGGAAGGAAAGAACAAAAAAAGGAGGGAGGAATGAAGGAAGTGTTTGAAGGAAAATAAAATATTAAATATAAAAAAAAAAAGCAAAGCCATGAGGGATGGAAAGAAGGAAGGCAAGGAAAGGAGTACGGAAAGAGGTGGAGGGAGGGAATTAAAAAAATAGGAAAGGGGGAAGGAAAAGATTGAAGAACGGAAAAAAGAAAGAAAGGAAGGGGAAGGATTAAAGGAAGTAGGTAGGAAGGGCAGAGATGAAGGAAAAAAGTTATGAAGGAAAGAAAGAAAGAAGGACGGAAAATTTGAAGGAAGGACGAGAAGGAAGGAAGAAAAAAAGAAAGGAAGGAAGGAAAAGAGGGGAGGAAGGGAAGCATGAAAGGAAGGAAGGAGAAAGGAACGTGGGGAAGGAAAGGGAAGGAGGGAGGAAATGAAGAAAGGAAGGAAGGAA
Source organism: Staurois parvus (assembly GCA_951230385.1). Lineage (NCBI taxonomy): Eukaryota > Metazoa > Chordata > Amphibia > Anura > Ranidae > Staurois > Staurois parvus. Next base: position 152,022 of record CATNWA010019519.1, on the reverse strand, counting down.
GAAAAGATAGGAAAGGAAGGGGAAGGAAGGGAGGAAGGGAAAAAGATAGATAGAAAGGGAGGGGAGGAAGAATGGAAGGGAGGGAAGGAAGGAGGAAACAAGGAAAGAAGAAAGAAAGGATGGGAGGGAGGGAGGAAGGAAAGATTGAAGAAAGGAAGGGCCGTACGGCCGTCAGCTTACTTAAAGTAAACCCATTCTTCTGGAACAACAGTTATGCAGCCACTACGAAAATTGGAAAGACAAAGGTTTGATTGCAATTACACTTCCTTACCTAGGAAATAATTTAACCTTCTCCATTGACCTCCACCTCCAAAAGAAAACTAACCTGCAACTTTTTTTACAATTCGGTGGTAGGGAAGTTTTTACACATTCTTGCAAATTCACTGCATTTGGTATTCTTGCACATTCTTGGTATTCACTGCATTTTAATGAATTTTAAAAGAATTTTTGCGGCAAAAGGTTGCAGATGCAGGAAAACACGTGTAGATGTGAACTTTTAGCGTTGGCAAAAAAAATGTGCACCTGCAACCTTTCGCCCTCAAAATTCTCTTACTAACTCTTAATTATGGCTTTTCCATGCCATTTAGATACCAGATGCAGCGAATTTGCAGGAATTTGCAGTAACTTAGGGAATTGTAAAAAAGTTGCAGTAACCTTTTTAATTTATCATATCTGCAAGTCTGCACTAAGTAGCCTGTTTAAACCTTGTAGAACCTCAAATGTGTGAATGAAGTCTTACAGCTCATCCTTTGTTACAAAGAATAGACCAGTTCTCAATAAGGAGAAACAGTTAGTTCAAATAGTTAGTATAGGTAAACACTAGGTGCAAAATGCTGTCTGGTTGCGGTTTGGTTCCATAATTAGCGCATGCACTAATTTCATTTTGAATGGGCTGAATTCACGCCACATTGAATTCAGTGAATTGGACATGTGAATTGGCAGGAATGCAGTTCATAGAAGAACTGAGGCTTAAAATGAGTACCTATCTTAAAATGAGGACCTCTATTGGCAACATCCTAAATGAAAACGCCTGAAATATTAATTATAAAATTTTGCATATCTGCTAAAAAAATGCTCTGAAGCCTGAAAAAAACACTTGAAAAAAATGCCTGAATGCCCTTAAAAAGATTGAGCTGATGAAACAGCATCTTCCATTTGAAATGTTTGATTGGTTTTAGTGGCGCTGAAAGTAGAAGTAAAATGATACTGTTTGGAATTTTTGGAGACATGGAATGAAATGAAAGCTTAACATCTTGCCGACCAGCCACTGTAGAAATATGGTGGCAGGGTGGCACGGCTGCGCAAAACCACGTTTTAAAACGTGCTTTTGCAAAACAGGTAGGGGGCACATGCGAGGCGCGCCACAGCCCTATCTGCACCGCCAATCAGGGCCGCGGGTGTCAGTCGCCAGGTCACGACCTGTCATTACCTGCCGTGTCCCAGTGATTAGTGGCAATCACTGAGAGAGCTGATCACTGTATTGGTGTCACTGGGGATGTCAGTGACCCCAAGTCAGTTCCCCCCCCAGTGTTAGAATGTCCGCTGCAGTCCCGCAGTCCTGCCATAAGTAGCTGATTGCCGCCGTTATTAGTATAAAAAAAAAATTAAACATCCCAGTATCTTTCCCGCCATTTGTAAACGCTATAACTTTCTCGTAAACCAATTAATTTACACGCATTGGGGTTTTTTTTAGCAAAGACATGTTGCAGAATGCATTTTGGCTGAAATTTATGATAAAATTAGATTTTTACATTTTTTTACTGGACATGTTTTATAGCAAAAAGTCCAAAATATTGTTTTTTTTTTCTCAAAATTGTCAGCCTTTTTTTTTATAGCACAAAAAATAAAAAACGCACAGGTGATCAAATACCACCTAAAGAAAGCTCAATTTGTGGGAAAAAAAGGTCGTAAATTTAATTTGGGTGTAGTGTTGCATGACTGCGCAGTTAACACAAACATCTGTAACCGCTTCCTGACCACCCTATAGCAGAAATACTGCTACAGGGTGGCATTGGTACGCAAAATCATATATATATATATATATATATATATATATATATATGATTTGCGCTCCCATGGTTGTCACACCCCTCCAATCAGATTGCCGTCAGTACACCAGTCATCACATTTAACCCCTTGATTGCCAGGAGCACGCTCATGTACAATAAACCTCCATTGCTAGTATAGTGTCTGAACGGGTCAATATCTTTGATCACATCAGCACTATACCAGCTTTCACATTAGTATAGTGTTCCCAAAAACGCAGCGTTAGTGGGATCAGCACCTGCCAGCACCTGAGTTTAGCCCCTACGCTTACCCCCCTTGCCCAGAAAGTACAGTGTCAGTAGGTCCCTGTCACTTGATACATTGCACACACAAAACTGCAGTGTTCGCAGAATCAGGCCTGATCTCTCTTAGCACTTGCCGGTAAATTTTGATGACTCTCATATGCAGCAGAGTGCCAGTACTAGTGCCTTTGGTGAACTGTCGAGTACCAGCGGTCTAGTACATCTTGGTCTTTCACATACCTCCTTGATTTTTGGAGCTGTTTTTCACGGAATATCTGTATGCGTTGATTGTGGATCAAAGCAATTTATATGCTCAACAATTTATAGCCGCCAACCCAAATTCAAACCTTGCCAGACCAGTCGCATGGAAACTTATTACGGTTTTCGAATTAAATATTTTTGGGGCCTAACCCTCAACATGGGCATTACTGAAAAAAATGAATTGTGGTTGTATTGGTCCGCAGACCCGATTCATCATATGCCCGTGTTCTCTGCTGCCATGGCCAGGCATAGATATAAGAGTATAATGTGTTTTATGCATTTCAACGACAATACACTGTCATCCTTGGGGTGACCCTGAATTTGACCGGCTCCACAAAATTCAGCCCCTCGCAAATCACTTTAACCAAAAATTTGCAGATGTCTATACTCCCCAGCAAAACATCTGCGTTGATGAGTCCCTCATTAATTTTTCTGGCCGCCTTGCATTCAAACAATTTCTCCCCTGCAAGTGTGCCAGATATGGGGTCAAGATGTAGAAGACCTGTGAGAGAGCAACAAGCTATACTTATAAGTTTCGGATTTACGAGGGAAAAGATAGTCACGTGGATCCCCCTGGATGCCCAGACTACATGGGGAGCAGTGGCAAGATAGTGTGGGACTTGGTGTCATCCTTTTTCCATAAGGGGTATGACTTATATGTGGACAATTTTTATTCAAGCGTGCCACTATTTAGACATTTGTTCAATCTTGGAACTGGCGCTTGTGGCAAAGTGAGACCTAATGTGAGCCCACCATTAGACGTGCGTGGATGCAGGGCGGTATATTCTAATGATGGGCGTACCACACACTTTTTTTTCTGGCAGAGATTTCTTCATTTTTGTCATTCAGTCCACAGGCTGCATACAAAAAAAAAAAGAACATAGTATATATACCCAACAAGGACCAGCGACGTACTGGTACATCACTGGACTTTGAATGGTTATACCAGGATGATGCCTACGGCTGCAGGCATCATCCTGGTATTGTTTTCTTCAGCCGGCGACCGGCTTTCATGTAAAAGCAATCCTAGTGGCTAATTAGCTGCAGGATTGCTTTTACAAGCAGCGGAAGATTATGCCCCCCCCCCTCCCCCGCTGCCTTCCACGGCCTTCTCGGGCAGTCTCGTGCCATCGGGGGAACCTGAGAATGCAGCCGGTGTTTCTGCCAGCTGACCATAGAGCTGATTGGAGACCAGAGTAGTGCCAATCATCTCTATAGCCTAAGAATTCGGAAGCTACAAGCATTTTATCACTTCAGTTTTGCAGGATATAAACAGCACCATTTGTAAATTGGGAAAGCATCTGATCACACCGATTTTGGTTTGAATAGATAATGTAAGGGCAGAGGAGAAATCTAGAGCCTGATAGACCCTAGATTTCTCAAAAAAGAATATATGACAATGCCCATTGAAGTTATAGTGGATATTTGTATTCCCTGTTATAGCATTATAAGTGATCAAAAAAAAATGAAAGGTACAAATGTAAAAATATAATAAAAAAAGAATCAAAATAAGTAAAAAAAAAAAACATTTCCCCTCCCATGCGCGCACACCTGTGTGCACAAGCCTTGACCCTGTGTCGGTATGTAAACAGCGGTTGCACCATGCATGTGAGGTATTGCCGTGAACGTCAGATTAAGGGCAGTAATTCTAACAGTAGATCTCCTCTGTAAATCTAAAATGGTAGCTTTTAAAGGCTTTTAAAGCATTGCCTATGGATATTAAAAATGTTTGCAGTTTGTCGCCATTGCACGGGGCATGCACAGTTTTAAAGCATGTCATGTTTGGTGTCTATTTACTCGGCATACCATTATCTTTTTTATTTTTATGAAATAATTGGCCACTATATTGTGTTTTTTTGTGCATTAAAAGTAAAAAAAAGTGTATTTTTTTTTTTTTTAATTTGCATTTGAAAAATCGCTGCACGAGTACTATGTGCCATAAGAAATTGTAGTACCCACCATTTTATTCACTAGGGTGTCTGCTTTAAAAAATATATAATGTTTGGGGGTTTAAATTAATTTCCTAGCAAAAAATACTGATTTTTTTTCATGTGCCATGTATTGTCCCCCCTATTGTACAGCGCTGAGCAAACCCTTTGGCGCTATATAAACTCGTAGTAATAATAATAATAATAATGTGAACAAAAAGTGTCAGAAAAGGCTTGGTCTTCAGGTGGTTAGAAGAGTGAGTGATGTGTGGCATAAACTTCTAATGCTGGACATAAAACACCCCCACCCCCCAAAATGACCCCTTTTTGGAAAGTAGACACCCCAAACTATTTGCTGAGAGGAATGTTGAATCAATAGAAGAATTTATTTTTTTTTACCACAAGTTTTTGGAAAATGACAAAAAAAAATTGTTTTTTTTTTTTTACACAAAATTGTCACTTAAATGATTTACTGCTCACACATGCCATGGATATATGTGGAATTACTCCCCAAAATACATTCTGCTACTTCTCCTGAGTATGGGGATACCACATGTGAGAGACGTTTTGGCAGTCTAGCCAAGTACAGGACCCCAAAATCCAATAATCATCTTCAGGCTTTTAAAGGGCTTTAGTTCATCATTACACTTCCAGACTACCTATCACAGTTTCGGAGTCCCTGAAATGCCAGGATAGCACCTACCCCCCCCCCCCCCCCCCCAAATGACCCCTTTTTGGAAAGTAGACACCCCAAGGAATTTGACAAAAAGCACGGTAAGTATTTTGCAGATCTCATTTGGTGCCACAAGTTTTTGGAAAATGAAGAAAAAAACAAAAACATATTTTTTCTATATTTTTTTATATTTCAAAACCTTGTGAAAAAAAATTAGATCTGCAAAATACTCACCATGCCTCTTTTAAATTTCTTGGGGTGTTTACTTTCCAGAAAGAGGTCATTTGGGGGGGTTTGGTGCTATCCTGGCATGTCAGGGCCTTCGAAACTGTGATAGGTAGTGAGGAAGTGTAATGAGGAAGTTATGCACCTTCAGGCTTTCAAAGTGGTCATTGGATTTGGGGTGTAATTCCACATATACCCATGGCTTGTGCAAGAAATAAATCATTTAAATTACAACTTCGTGTAAAAAAAAAAAATGTTTTTTCATTTTCCAGAAACTTGTGGAAAAAAAATAAATCTTCCATGGACTCAATATGCCTCTCAGCAGATAGCTTAGGGTGTCTACTTTCCGAAAAGGGGTCATTTGAGGGTGTTTGTACTATCCTGGTATTTTAGCACCTCAAGAAATGTGATAAGCAGTCAGAAAGTAAAAGCTGTGTAAATTCCATTATCTATACCATATTTTGTAGATGCTATAACTTTCACACAAAGCAATTAATATACACTTATTGGGAATTTTTTAACCAAAAACATGTAGCAGAATACATTTTGGCCTAAATTTATGACGAAATTTTAGTTTTTTTGTATATTGTTTATGACCGAAATGAGAAAAATATTGTTTTTTTTCAAAAAAAAAATTTTTTCTTCAAAACTTTTTCTGGTTATAGCACCAAAAATAAAAAGTGCACAGGTGATCAAATACCACCAAAAGAAAGCTCTATTTGTGTGATAAAAAGGACATAAATTTTATTTATGTACCGTATTGCATGACCATTAAACTAGCACAGAGCTGTATAGCAAAAAAATGGCGTAAATTGCAGTATCTGTACCATAGTTTGTAGACGCTATAACGTTCACACAAAGCAATCAATATACACTTATTGGGATTTCTTTTACCATAAACATGTAGCAGAATACATTTTGGTCTAAATTTATAACTAACTTTGAGTTTACTATTTATTTTTCATAGCTGAAAGTAAAAAATATTGTTTTTCTTCAAAATTTTTGGTCTTTTTTTGTTTATAGCGTGAAAAATAAAAAGCGCACAGGTGATCAAATACCACCGAAAGAAAGCTCTATTTGTGTGGAAAAAAAGGACGTAATTTTCGTTTCGGTGCAGCTGATAATTCAATTATCAGTTGAATTAGTGCAGCGCCGAGTAGCAAAAAGAGGCCTGGTCATTAAGGGGGGTAAATCCTCAGGAGGGCAAGTGGTTAAACTTCAGCTCATTGTTGATTCTTTTGACCTTTAAATAAGAATGAAATGTCAAAGAGGCCTTGGAGCATTTTGGAATACAAACACCCTATACCTGAAAACTGACTATCCCCCGCCCCAGCAACTTCACTTCCCCCAACCCCCTGCATTGGCCCTTCTGGATTCTTTCACCCCCCCCCCCCCATCCTTCCCTCAATACCCTTTTCCAGAGGGAGTCTTTAGAGTGAAAATATATATTTTTTTGCACAATACTTTTCAATTCATTTATATATTTCAAAAAAGATATGAAGGCCAACTTTGGCATGATCTTGAGCTCATCCTAAATGAAAATACTGCCCTATCTGAGATATATGTAAGAAAGGGACAATCTTCTGGCTGATGAAAAGAAAGTAGTTTTCAGCAAAAACCAATTTGATTAAAGGCTTCTAATGCAAACACTTCACAAACAATCCCTTAGGTAAGTTTCAACTAAGTGTTTCAAGAGTGTTGGATGCCCATTGTATGCCGGTGAAGACAGAGATAGCAGAGATAGCAGAATGTGTAAAACCTTGGGTCCGCAGAAATCCTGTGAAATTATGTCCCAAACAAGGGATCACAAAGAGCCAACAGCTGGCTGAAAAACATAACTGATCACACCCAGATCAGCATCTCCACCCAGATTTCTTGTGGTGTTGACTGTTCTAGTCATCCAGGATTGTTTGCCTAAAGATACCGAGCACATTGGTTGACCCTAGAATCAGAGAGAAACTAGGTGCCCCCTTGTTTTGCTGTCTAACTTCTCCAGGAAGTTCTTAATTCCTGCTTTGCTTTTAAGTTGTCGAATGGGAATGACATCACAGAAGTTTCTGCTTCTCCAACTGGCTACCACAAAGGTGAGACTTTACAAAAGCCTGTTAATCCAAAAAGCATCTAATTTCCAGAAAACCTATAATATTTGAAGGCAAATTCAAACAAATTCTTGGGAATTACACCCCATAAATTCTGCTGAGAATTTGGTAAGCATAAGATGTGTATAACAAAAAAGTTGTCCACAGCGGAGAGGATGTGGTAAGCGACATCAAAAGAACTTGTCCACAGGCAGAAGAGAAAATTATTGTCCATAGTCAAGAGTAGAATGCAGAGGTTATGTCAGCAAAGCCAAACCATTGGTCCAGGCAGCAGGCAACTTTTCCTGCTACCGGACCAGCCTACTTTTGGCTGTGCTGAGCATGTCTCTGCAGTAGCAATTCTTTTAGCTGCTGCTGACCAGAAGGTCAGTTCTTGCGTCAGGTTGCGTCATGTTGGCATTATTGTTCACAGCAGGACTTTGTCTGGTAAGACAAATAACGTACAAAAGCTAAGATCATCATCATTAATAAAAAATGAAGTCCGATTGGGATTTGAGAATGTGAGGTCAACAATGAAGAAAAAAGGAGAAAAGGAGAGAAGATTAAGTGAACCCATTACCGGCCTAGATATATTTTCGTCAGGAAGGAAGGGGAGGGAGGGAGGGAGGGAAGGAGCGGGAAGGAACGTGTGAAGGAAGGAAAGAGAGGATGGAAGAGGAGGGAGGAAAGGAAGTGAAGGAAGGAAGGTAGAAAGGACAAAGAAAAGAAGGAAGGAAAAAAAAAAAAGAAAGAATAGGAAAAAGGGGTTAGAAGAGAAGGAAGGAAGAAAAGAAGAGAAGAGAGGGAGGGAACGTGTGAAAGAAGGAAAGGAAGGAAGGGAGGGGAGGAAAGGAAAGGAAATATGGAAGAAAAAGAAAGGAAGGAAAAAAAGGATAGGGAAGGAAGAGAAGAGAGAAAAAAGGAAGAAAGGAAGGGGAAGGAGGAAAGGAAGGACAGAAAGAAAGAAGAAGGATAGAAAAGTAAGGAAGAAAGGAAAGGAAAGAAGGAAGATAGGAAAAGAAAGACGGAAGGGAGAGATGGAAGGGAAGGAAGGAAGAAGGGAAAAAGGGGAGAGGGAGGGAAGGAAGGAAAAAAAGAAGAAAGGAAGGGGAGGGAAGAAAGGAAAGAAATGAAGGAAAGCAAGGGGAGGAAAGGAAGGAGGGAGGAAGGAAGGAAAAAAAGGAAGGAAGGGGAGGGAAGGAAAGAAGTAAAAAAGGAAGGGGAGGGAAAGAAGGAAGAAGGGGGAAAGAAGGAAGGAGGGAAGGGAGAGGAAGGGAAGAAAGGAAGGAAAGAAATAAGGAAGGAAGGAAGGAAGGAAAGAATAAAGGAAGGATGGGGAGTGAAGAAAGGAAAGAACAAAGGAAGAAAGGAACGAAGGAGACCAAGGGAAGAATAAAAATGAAAAGGAAAGGAAGGTGAAAATAGATTCACTAAGTATGCCTAAGGCTGCTCTCCTTTGCTAAAAATCGTTCACTACATCAAAAGCATATTTGCAATTTGGTAAATGCTTGTAAATCTTTTCTTCAAATAATTGGCAAGCATGCTTGCGTGAAATGAGCTCAGCAGCTTATGATCCATATCTCCTCTTTTCCATACTTCTTCCTTCTTTACTCTTTTCTTTTCCTTACATCTTTTCCTATCCTTTCCGTCCACCTTCCGTTCTTTCCTTCCCTTTCTCCCCCTTCAACAAAAGGGTAACAAAGTTCCTTCCTTTTTCTTCCCACATTCCTTTCTTTATTTTTTTCCTTTCTCTCTGCATTCCTTCCTTTCTTCCATTCCTCCACTCCCTTCTTTCCTCCCCTCCCTTTATCTTTTTTCCTTCCTTCCTTTCCTTCCTTCCTTCTTTTTTTCCATCTTTCCTTCCATCTGGTCTTTCTTCCTTTCCTATCTTTTCTTCCTTTTTTCATTTCCTCCCTCCTTCCCTCCTTTCCTTTTCTTCCCATGTTTCTTTCCCCTTGCTTCCTTGCATGCTTCCTTTCCATCTCCTCTCAATCCTTCCTTTCATTTTCTTCTTTTTTTTCCTTTCTTTTATTTTTTTCTTCCTTCCTCCTTTCCCTGTCATTCCTTCATTCTTTCCATCCTTATTTATTTCCTTCCTCTCTTCCCTTCTTCCCCTTGCTTTTCTTCTTTTTTTTTTCCATTCTTCAATCTTTCCTTCCTCTTCCTTTCTAATTGTTTTCATTCCTTCCCTCCCTCGGCTTTGCCTTCCTTCTTTCCATCCCTCCTATCTTTATGGCTTTGCTTTCTATTATTTATTTGATATTTTTTTTCCTTCACTCCCTTCCTTCATTCCTCAATTCGTTGTTCCTTCCTTTCTCCCTCCATCCTTCCCTTATTAGCCTCCCTTCCTTACTTTCCTATTTTCCATCTTTCCTTTACTTTCTTCCATTCTTTTTATCCTTCTTCTTTATCTTCAGCTGCATAAAGTTAATAATGGTGTTTGGACATTTTAAGTCAAGAGGAACCTAAAATCCAGTCTGGAAGTGTTATGACAACTTTAATGTAAAAAAAAAAAAAACATTTTCACTTTACATCCCCTTTGTGTGTTTGCATTCTGCGAGTGTCCATGAACCTGAAGGCCTTTAAAGGGTTGAAAAGTAGCGGTTGGTGAAAAAGAAGTTTTGAAAGTCTTGGAGTCAGCCCTGGGGGGTTGTGGTTTTTGGCCCATCAGGGTTTGTGGTTTAATGAAGCCACTGATTTGAAGCTACTCTTTATATCTTTATGATTAATTCACATGGAGTACCGGAAATCTCTTTGATTTGATCTTTGATGCCATTTTTCCACCAAAATCAAAAAGTTCACAGGAAGGAAGATGTTTCTTCATTTTTGCTTTAGCATGGCACATTCTTCCGTATATTCTTTTCATCGTTTTAGGCAGCTGATCATTTTCTAAGTTTAATACTATAGACAATTTTCCAGGTGTTTTCATTTAGGCAGTTTGCTTTGCTTTGCCTAAGCTCTTCTATAAACTGCATATGAATTGCACATGAACCACAACAATGGACACAAATGCAATTCATTGTGGCATGATTTCAGCCCTTTCACATTGAAATTAGTGCATGCTTTAATTTTGGAACCACACCGCAATGTGTCATTTTGCAATGGCATACATATTAACCACTTGCCTACCAGGCACTTATACCCCCTTATTTACCAGGCCAATTTTCAGCTTTCAGCGCTGCCGCACTTTGATTGACAATTGCGCGGTCATGCAACATTGTACCCATATGAAATTTTGATCATTTTTTTCTCACAAATAGAGCTTTCTTTTGGTGGTATTTAATCGCCACTGGGCACTTTACTTTTTGCGCTATAAATAAAAAAAGTGCAAACAATTTGAAAAAAAAAAAAAAGTTTCTTTGTTTCTATTATAAAATTTTTCAAACAGGTATTTTTTCTCCTTCACTGATGTGCGTTGATGAGGCAGCACTGATGGGCACTGATAGGCGGCACTGATGGGCACTGATAGGCAGCACTAAAGGGCACTGATAGGCAGTACTAATGAGGTGGCACAGATAGGCGGCACTGATAGACAGCACTAATGAGGTGTCACGGATAGGAGGCACTAATATGCAGCACTGATAGGCGGCACTGATAGGTGACACTGATGATGGGTACTGATAGACGGCACTGACTGGCATCACTGCTGGGCACTGACTGGCGGCACTGACTGGCACAACCCCTGGGCACTGACTGGTGGCACTGACTGGCAGCACTGCTGGGCTGCACTGGTGGGTGGCACTGGTGGGCAGCACTGGTGGGTGGGCACAGGTGGGTGGCACTGACTGGCAGCACTGCTGGGCTGCACTGGTGGGTGGCACTGGGTGGCACTGGTGGGCACAGGTGGGTGGCACTTCTGGGCACAGGTAGGTGGCACTTCTGGGCACAGGTGTGTGACACTGCAGAGTGGCACAGGTGGGTGCACTGCTGGGCACAGGTGGGTGATCTGCTGGGCACAGGTGGGCGGAGCTAGTGGGCGCACTGCTGGGCACAGGTGGGCGGAACTTGCGGGTGGCACTGCTGGTCACCGGTCATCAGGGCACTGATCATCAGTGCCCTGATGATCGGTGCCGATCCCCGCTGTGACAACTGCCAGTTCTCGGCAGTACTTTCCTCACGATCTGACAGCGTGAGGAAAGTGCAGCCGAGAACCGGCACTTGCATTTCCCTGTGATCAGCGTGTCATTGGACACCGCTGATCACGTGGTAAAAGGCCGCTGTGATCAGCCTTTTACCACATCACGTGATCAGCTGTGTCCGTAGGACACAGCGATCACGGAGATCGCCGGGTGCGCGCCCCCTGGGGCGCGCATGAGAGCACGTTCTGGGGGGATGTCATATGACGTCCACTCAGAATTGGCCGGCCGCAGTGCAGCCGTCATTCGGCTATCTGCGGTCGGCTACTAGTTAACCTGTCTTTAATATTGCAATATTGAAACCTGTTGTTAATGTTGGCATCAGTCAGGCATGTGTGACAATCTCTTCAAACCTCATAAAACTAAGACTTCATAAAATTAAGATAAATAAATCTTACCTGAAGGAGGTTTTTCTGGTTTTTCTGAACGAGGTTTTTCTGCCAATGTGCTTGGTTGCAGGAATTTTTTAGGCAAACAATCCTTGACGACAATCCTTTCTGCCTCTTCCTTCAAGAACAAAAAGAGATTCATTTGTTCAACACCATGTTGTCTATTCCACAAGTAATTTGGGTGGAGGTGGGGACATAAATTCACAGGGTTGCTGTGTGTAAAATCTCTTCACAATTCTGCTCTCTCTGCCATGGGCATCCAAAACTCCATCAAGCTGCAACTTGGTTGAAACCTACCTAAGGGATTGTTTTGAAGTGTTTGCATCAGATGCTTTCAATCAAAATTGCCACTTTCGCTGAAAATTGCTTTCCTTGTTTTCAACAGCCAGAACCCTTCATCAAAAGAACCCTTTCTCAGACCTACCACATGTGTCCTTCATCACACAGAAAGTGGGGTCAAGCATTAAAATTTAACATCATGGCGACATCTGGGCTCAAAAATATTATTGCCACCTGGTTGGCGAAGCTTATCTCCTTGGCCTACAAATTGGATTTTTCAATCTGGGGCAGATTTACTGCAATTAAGTTAGGTTAAAAACATGAGACCTAACATATGTTTAAAAGTAGATTTAAAATGCAATGACGTAAGTTCTGATAAAACAACATTAACGTGATCAAAACTGGGATGAGAACAAAATCATAAACACACACAGGAATTTCAATAACACAAAAACATTATTCCTACCCGCCTGCTTTAATTCCAAATTTGAATGATCTGTGCTGCGCTAAAACCTGCCAAATCTTAAAATGTTAGTTTATTAAAAGAGCATATCTTTTTATATTTTATATTTTTTTTTAGTTTATTAAAAGAGCATAAAGAATTGGATCTTGACTAAAAAAACCTGAAGGTGCCCCTTGACATTTCAAGAAAAGGATGAAAAGAATAGAAAGCAAAAATGGAACTTTAGGAAATAAAGAAAGGAATGAATGGAATGAAGGAAAGAAGGAGAGATTTGGAGGGATGGAAGGGATGGTAGAATGGGTAGAAATATGTTCGAAATATGAAGGGCCTTCAAAAATTATAAGTTTTCTTTAAATTAGATGTGTAAATGTGTTACTAAAACACCTGACAATGCTACTTGGTTGTAGGGTGAGGATTTCCATACTCACCTGAATATAGCAGAATATATTTTTGTTATTTACTTGTGTTAGAAATACATGTTTTAATTTTCTTCCCACATTTTCCCACATATCCAAAAGCATTTCTTTCAAGACTTCCTCATGTCAGATCCAGCAGTTGAACCCCCTAATAAAGTTGTGTTTCTTGACTGGTCTCTTCTTATACTTCTAAAACTTTGAAGTACCCCAAAACTTTCATTTTTTTTATTTTTTTAAGCAGATTTGTCCACTCAACAAAGGAGGAATTAAGATCTGATTTTCAGGCTATCATAACATTCTGCTGGACCTGTACTGGTAAATTGAATACAAAGGGGTATCTATGCTGGGTCGAAGGACTCTTTAGGCAAAAATCAACGACAATTTTGGCATTCAAAGTCATCATTATCGCTCTGAATGCCTTAATTTTATTCTTGGTTAATTTCTTCAAGAGCTTGACCTGTTCGCTGTTGCTTTCTTTTCTTTATTTAAAATAAAGAAATTGAAACAAGAAACGAGTTTTTAAATTGAAATTGAAAAAAAAAACACGTATTATAATCTTTTTAAATCAATACCATAATATAATCTGTGAACCTTTTCAGTCAAACACCAATGGTATAAAGATTTTTTTAATTCATTCATAAATTATTATTGTGCATAGTCTGTAATCTATTTAAATGTAGATATTTGATATATACCATAATATAAATATATGGGTATAGGGTTATGGACTTGGGGGTTAACAATATGCATGCATAAGGGGAGTACAACTGGTGGAATCAATGGTGGAGAAGGATGGAAGCTTAATGATTTGGTTTCTAAAGCAAACAAAATCCTGTATTTATATGTGGCATAGAGATAGATCTCGGGGATCAGGAAGGATTTTTTTCCCCTGCAGGAGCAAATTGGATCATGCTTTGCTGTATTTTTTTTTTCTAAGGAAGGTTAAACTGAAACTTTTGTCTTTTTTCAGCTAGACTTTCAACCCCCACAAGTAGCTGCTACACTTTAGCCTCTTAGCCAGCTGCCGCTCACAAAGCCGTCAGACTAGTCCGACCGAGCAGATTGTATTTATTATGATTGAACTTTAAGACCAGTGATTCCTGTGAAATAGCAATGCCATTAAAAAGATTGTCAGCGATTAAAGCACACTTACAGGATATCTTGATATTCTATATGTCCAGAGGCACTAAGGCTAAAACAGATCCCTGCCAAGCGCCTCTTTACCAGAAGGTACGTTTTTGCTTTTATTTTTAATAAATGATATGGTTCTTTTACGTGGCAACGTAATTAATGGAGCAACTCTTCTTCTGGGAGCATGGGTTAAAATACTTTAAGTAAGATTGCTGAAAGCTCTAGGTAAAGATACAAAGATCTTTACCTGATACATACATTTTATAAAACCAACACAGGGTTTGTTTTGGGCTTCTGAAAGATCATTGCCTATAGGCTGCTTCCCTTTGCACCAAAAGCATAAATGTTTGTAAATCTGTTTCTTCAATAAATTTGCAAGCATGCGTGAGAGCCCTCCTTGCCTTCCATTCCTCCCCTCTTCTTCGCTATCCTTTTATCTCTTTTTTTCCTTCCCTTCTTTATTTCATTTCTTCACTTCTTCCTTTCTTCTTTACTCTTCCTTCTGGATGGATGAACGGAAAAGAAAAGAAAATTTCCTTCTGCCTTCTTTCCTTCCTGTCTCCCATTCCACCCCTCTTTTCACTTTCCTTAGTTTTCTTCCGTTCTTCACTTCCTTCACTCTTTTTCCTTATTTTATTTACTTTCTTCCCTCCCGGGGGGGGGGGGGGGGGGGGGGGGGGGGGGGGGGGGGGGGGGGGGGGGGGGGGGGGGGGGGGGGGGGGGGGGGGGGGGGGGGGGGGGGGGGGGGGGGGGGGGGGGGGGGGGGGGGGGGGGGGGGGGGGGGGGGGGGGGGGGGGGGGGGGGGGGGGGGGGGGGGGGGGGGGGGGGGGGGGGGGGGGGGGGGGGGGGGGGGGGGGGGGGGGGGGGGGGGGGGGGGGGGGGGGGGGGGGGGGGGGGGGGGGGGGGGGGGGGGGGGGGGGGGGGGGGGGGGGGGGGGGGGGGGGGGGGGGGGGGGGGGGGGGGGGGGGGGGGGGGGGGGGGGGGGGGGGGGGGGGGGGGGGGGGGGGGGGGGGGGGGGGGGGGGGGGGGGGGGGGGGGGGGGGGGGGGGGGGGGGGGGGGGGGGGGGGGGGGGGGGGGGGGGGGGGGGGGGGGGGGGGGGGGGGGGGGGGGGGGGGGGGGGGGGGGGGGGGGGGGGGGGGGGGGGGGGGGGGGGGGGGGGGGGGGGGGGGGGGGGGGGGGGGGGGGGGGGGGGGGGGGGGGGGGGGGGGGGGGGGGGGGGGGGGGGGGGGGGGGGGGGGGGGGGGGGGGGGGGGGGGGGGGGGGGGGGGGGGGGGGGGGGGGGGGGGGGGGGGGGGGGGGGGGGGGGGGGGGGGGGGGGGGGGGGGGGGGGGGGGGGGGGGGGGGGGGGGGGGGGGGGGGGGGGGGGGGGGGGGGGGGGGGGGGGGGGGGGGGGGGGGGGGGGGGGGGGGGGGGGGGGGGGGGGGGGGGGGGGGGGGGGGGGGGGGGGGGGGGGGGGGGGGGGGGGGGGGGGGGGGGGGGGGGGGGGGGGGGGGGGGGGGGGGGGGGGGGGGGGGGGGGGGGGGGGGGGGGGGGGGGGGGGGGGGGGGGGGGGGGGGGGGGGGGGGGGGGGGGGGGGGGGGGGGGGGGGGGGGGGGGGGGGGGGGGGGGGGGGGGGGGGGGGGGGGGGGGGGGGGGGGGGGGGGGGGGGGGGGGGGGGGGGGGGGGGGGGGGGGGGGGGGGGGGGGGGGGGGGGGGGGGGGGGGGGGGGGGGGGGGGGGGGGGGGGGGGGGGGGGGGGGGGGGGGGGGGGGGGGGGGGGGGGGGGGGGGGGGGGGGGGGGGGGGGGGGGGGGGGGGGGGGGGGGGGGGGGGGGGGGGGGGGGGGGGGGGGGGGGGGGGGGGGGGGGGGGGGGGGGGGGGGGGGGGGGGGGGGGGGGGGGGGGGGGGGGGGGGGGGGGGGGGGGGGGGGGGGGGGGGGGGGGGGGGGGGGGGGGGGGGGGGGGGGGGGGGGGGGGGGGGGGGGGGGGGGGGGGGGGGGGGGGGGGGGGGGGGGGGGGGGGGGGGGGGGGGGGGGGGGGGGGGGGGGGGGGGGGGGGGGGGGGGGGGGGGGGGGGGGGGGGGGGGGGGGGGGGGGGGGGGGGGGGGGGGGGGGGGGGGGGGGGGGGGGGGGGGGGGGGGGGGGGGGGGGGGGGGGGGGGGGGGGGGGGGGGGGGGGGGGGGGGGGGGGGGGGGGGGGGGGGGGGGGGGGGGGGGGGGGGGGGGGGGGGGGGGGGGGGGGGGGGGGGGGGGGGGGGGGGGGGGGGGGGGGGGGGGGGGGGGGGGGGGGGGGGGGGGGGGGGGGGGGGGGGGGGGGGGGGGGGGGGGGGGGGGGGGGGGGGGGGGGGGGGGGGGGGGGGGGGGGGGGGGGGGGGGGGGGGGGGGGGGGGGGGGGGGGGGGGGGGGGGGGGGGGGGGGGGGGGGGGGGGGGGGGGGGGGGGGGGGGGGGGGGGGGGGGGGGGGGGGGGGGGGGGGGGGGGGGGGGGGGGGGGGGGGGGGGGGGGGGGGGGGGGGGGGGGGGGGGGGGGGGGGGGGGGGGGGGGGGGGGGGGGGGGGGGGGGGGGGGGGGGGGGGGGGGGGGGGGGGGGGGGGGGGGGGGGGGGGGGGGGGGGGGGGGGGGGGGGGGGGGGGGGGGGGGGGGGGGGGGGGGGGGGGGGGGGGGGGGGAGGGGGGGGGGGGGGGGGGGGGGGGGGGGGGGGGGGGGGGGGGGGGGGGGGGGGGGGGGGGGGGGGGGGGGGGGGGGGGGGGGGGGGGGGGGGGGGGGGGGGGGGGGGGGGGGGGGGGGGGGGGGGGGGGGGGGGGGGGGGGGGGGGGGGGGGGGGGGGGGGGGGGGGGGGGGGGGGGGGGGGGGGGGGGGGGGGGGGGGGGGGGGGGGGGGGGGGGGGGGGGGGGGGGGGGGGGGGGGGGGGGGGGGGGGGGGGGGGGGGGGGGGGGGGGGGGGGGGGGGGGGGGGGGGGGGGGGGGGGGGGGGGGGGGGGGGGGGGGGGGGGGGGGGGGGGGGGGGGGGGGGGGGGGGGGGGGGGGGGGGGGGGGGGGGGGGGGGGGGGGGGGGGGGGGGGGGGGGGGGGGGGGGGGGGGGGGGGGGGGGGGGGGGGGGGGGGGGGGGGGGGGGGGGGGGGGGGGGGGGGGGGGGGGGGGGGGGGGGGGGGGGGGGGGGGGGGGGGGGGGGGGGGGGGGGGGGGGGGGGGGGGGGGGGGGGGGGGGGGGGGGGGGGGGGGGGGGGGGGGGGGGGGGGGGGGGGGGGGGGGGGGGGGGGGGGGGGGGGGGGGGGGGGGGGGGGGGGGGGGGGGGGGGGGGGGGGGGGGGGGGGGGGGGGGGGGGGGGGGGGGGGGGGGGGGGGGGGGGGGGGGGGGGGGGGGGGGGGGGGGGGGGGGGGGGGGGGGGGGGGGGGGGGGGGGGGGGGGGGGGGGGGGGGGGGGGGGGGGGGGGGGGGGGGGGGGGGGGGGGGGGGGGGGGGGGGGGGGGGGGGGGGGGGGGGGGGGGGGGGGGGGGGGGGGGGGGGGGGGGGGGGGGGGGGGGGGGGGGGGGGGGGGGGGGGGGGGGGGGGGGGGGGGGGGGGGGGGGGGGGGGGGGGGGGGGGGGGGGGGGGGGGGGGGGGGGGGGGGGGGGGGGGGGGGGGGGGGGGGGGGGGGGGGGGGGGGGGGGGGGGGGGGGGGGGGGGGGGGGGGGGGGGGGGGGGGGGGGGGGGGGGGGGGGGGGGGGGGGGGGGGGGGGGGGGGGGGGGGGGGGGGGGGGGGGGGGGGGGGGGGGGGGGGGGGGGGGGGGGGGGGGGGGGGGGGGGGGGGGGGGGGGGGGGGGGGGGGGGGGGGGGGGGGGGGGGGGGGGGGGGGGGGGGGGGGGGGGGGGGGGGGGGGGGGGGGGGGGGGGGGGGGGGGGGGGGGGGGGGGGGGGGGGGGGGGGGGGGGGGGGGGGGGGGGGGGGGGGGGGGGGGGGGGGGGGGGGGGGGGGGGGGGGGGGGGGGGGGGGGGGGGGGGGGGGGGGGGGGGGGGGGGGGGGGGGGGGGGGGGGGGGGGGGGGGGGGGGGGGGGGGGGGGGGGGGGGGGGGGGGGGGGGGGGGGGGGGGGGGGGGGGGGGGGGGGGGGGGGGGGGGGGGGGGGGGGGGGGGGGGGGGGGGGGGGGGGGGGGGGGGGGGGGGGGGGGGGGGGGGGGGGGGGGGGGGGGGGGGGGGGGGGGGGGGGGGGGGGGGGGGGGGGGGGGGGGGGGGGGGGGGGGGGGGGGGGGGGGGGGGGGGGGGGGGGGGGGGGGGGGGGGGGGGGGGGGGGGGGGGGGGGGGGGAGGGGGGGGGGGGGGGGGGGGGGGGGGGGGGGGGGGGGGGGGGGGGGGGGGGGGGGGGGGGGGGGGGGGGGGGGGGGGGGGGGGGGGGGGGGGGGGGGGGGGGGGGGGGGGGGGGGGGGGGGGGGGGGGGGGGGGGGGGGGGGGGGGGGGGGGGGGGGGGGGGGGGGGGGGGGGGGGGGGGGGGGGGGGGGGGGGGGGGGGGGGGGGGGGGGGGGGGGGGGGGGGGGGGGGGGGGGGGGGGGGGGGGGGGGGGGGGGGGGGGGGGGGGGGGGGGGGGGGGGGGGGGGGGGGGGGGGGGGGGGGGGGGGGGGGGGGGGGGGGGGGGGGGGGGGGGGGGGGGGGGGGGGGGGGGGGGGGGGGGGGGGGGGGGGGGGGGGGGGGGGGGGGGGGGGGGGGGGGGGGGGGGGGGGGGGGGGGGGGGGGGGGGGGGGGGGGGGGGGGGGGGGGGGGGGGGGGGGGGGGGGGGGGGGGGGGGGGGGGGGGGGGGGGGGGGGGGGGGGGGGGGGGGGGGGGGGGGGGGGGGGGGGGGGGGGGGGGGGGGGGGGGGGGGGGGGGGGGGGGGGGGGGGGGGGGGGGGGGGGGGGGGGGGGGGGGGGGGGGGGGGGGGGGGGGGGGGGGGGGGGGGGGGGGGGGGGGGGGGGGGGGGGGGGGGGGGGGGGGGGGGGGGGGGGGGGGGGGGGGGGGGGGGGGGGGGGGGGGGGGGGGGGGGGGGGGGGGGGGGGGGGGGGGGGGGGGGGGGGGGGGGGGGGGGGGGGGGGGGGGGGGGGGGGGGGGGGGGGGGGGGGGGGGGGGGGGGGGGGGGGGGGGGGGGGGGGGGGGGGGGGGGGGGGGGGGGGGGGGGGGGGGGGGGGGGGGGGGGGGGGGGGGGGGGGGGGGGGGGGGGGGGGGGGGGGGGGGGGGGGGGGGGGGGGGGGGGGGGGGGGGGGGGGGGGGGGGGGGGGGGGGGGGGGGGGGGGGGGGGGGGGGGGGGGGGGGGGGGGGGGGGGGGGGGGGGGGGGGGGGGGG
>CATNWA010019519.1:105000-127500 GCA_951230385.1 Staurois parvus | reverse complement strand
TGACCTATCGTTGCTTCTCGTACTTCCCATCGTCTTTCTTGGTCGGGTTTCTTGTTCGACTTTCCGAGGGGGGGCGTGGGCCGTCGTGTGTTCTCCATGCGTCTGTGCGACTCCCTTCTCTTTCTAATGCTTCTACTTGCCACGGTGTTCCGCTGTCCGCGTCTTTTCTTATCTTGTCGCGAGGGGATGCATTTGGGGCTCCTTTTCCGGGGGCGTTGACTCCTTTTCTTTGGTTGTAGCTCCTCATGGGGCCGGGTGGGGTTGTTGCGTCTTCGCTGGCCTTTTCTCTGTCCGCTGGTTTCTTAGCGTTGTGCAGGTGGCCTTGCGCCGCTTCCCTCCCTACCCTCCCCGGCGGGGACCTGGCGGGGGCCGTCGCACTGTCCCCTACTCGGGATTTGCTGTCCGAGGGCTCTGGACTGGTAATTAGGGGGGGGGTGCGGGGGGCGAGGAGCAGAAGGAGCTCGTGTGTCAGGGACATCTTCTCTGGTGGGCTCTGCTAGGGTTCTTGGGGCGTTAGACTACTTATTTCTTCGCATCCTCTATATCTCGTCGCTTCATATCTTGTTCTGCCCCTTCTCCTCGTCCGGCTTGTCTAGTTTCGAGGCGATGCTGGTGGTCTTCCGATGCTTTCCTCCTTCTTTTCTTTATCTTCTCTCAAGGGGGGGGGGCTGCTCGCGGGTGGGTGGGGAGGCGAGGGGGGAGTCCCCGTGCCCTTCCCCAGGTCCCCAACCTGTCGAGGGGACTGGTGCGGGACAGGGGAGGGGGGGGGTTGGGGGGGGATCGGGGGCCTGGGCGGGGGAAGTGGGGGGGGAGGGGGGAGGGTACGTCCCTTCCCCCCCGTAGGATTCTTGCGGGGTATCTGGTTGGTTCCCCTGCCCCTCTTAGAGGATTCGGGGGTGGGGGGGCACCAGAGTGGAGTGGGGGGAAGCAAAGTAAGGGGCACGACCCGGTCGGGGGGGTACAGTTACGGGGGGCAGGGGGGGCAGTGGCGGGGGTGGGAGGGGCAAGGGGGGTGGGGGTTCACGTGGGCGGGGCTTCGATGGCGTGGGCGGGTGCGGACCGGCAGGGGTGGGGGGGGGCCCTGTGCACTCCCAGGCCCGGCCCACGCTCGTTCGGGTGCGGTGTGCGTCCCGTGCCCCCCTCCTCGCCGCGGCGCACTTGCTAGAGCGGACCCCTCCCGCCGATTCGTGTACTTGCCCCTGCACCCCTGATGCCGTATGCGGTAACGAGATCTGTGCCTCCATTGCCCGGCCCCGCCCAGTGCCCGCGGGGCGGACGGACCGGCTCCCCCGCCTCGCGGACGCGCCTAGGTATCGTGGGCGGCACGTCAACTCGTCACTGGCCATCCAGTCGTAGGCGTTCTTCCCTGCCCCACCGCGTATATACGCCGCGAGATAAACCGCCCTGCCCGTCCCCGTCCCGGCTTTTTCGGACTGCCCCCTGCGCGATGATCGTCCCGCCCCTGTTCCTATCCTCGTCCCGGCCCATTGCTCCTACCCCGTCCCGTCTCTGCGGTACGTCCCGTCTCCCCGCGTCTATGTAGACGCTTAGTATATGTCCAGGCCCTTCCCGACCCGGCCCTCCCCTTCCGGGTCCCCCCCCGCTCTTCTTGTCCGGTGGCCTGACGGTCCCTTCCCTGCCCCCCCTCCTCGATGTGGTAGCCTGGCTCGCAGATCGTTTCTGCCCCACACCCTCCCTGTCGATGCATTCTTGTCGAGGACCCCCTTCCCCCCGCCGCCATTCTGCTGCTATATCCGTGTGTGTCCTCCCATTCCCTTCACTATTCTGTTGACTTGTCTGCCCTTCGCCTGTCCCTTCCCCCCCTCGGCTTATGCGTCTCGATCTTTTCTTCACTTCCCGTGCCCGTCCCCTCCCGTCCGTCGTTACTGTTCCCTGCCCCCTCTTCTATTCTACGTCTAGAGCGTCCCTTCCCATACCCTGCCCTCCCCTTCCTCTCCCTTCCCCCGCTCTCTTTGTTCGTTACTTCCCCTTCACTACCCCCCCTCCTCCCTCTAGCTCGCTATTCTTATCGGTGCCCTGCCCCTTCCCTTCCCTGAGTGTCCCTGGCGATTCTGCCGGGAGGTTACGTCCACAATTCCCCCCCTCCATCGTATTCTTGCTCCCAGAGCGTTTCGGCCCCACCCCTCCCTTCTATTCGATTTCGGGGCTATGACTCCCTCTGCCCCCCTTCTCCTATTCGTCGCTATAGTCGGTGCCTCCCCGTCCCTATGCTATTCTGTTCTTGTTCTTCCCTACCCTTACGCCCCTCCTTCTATATTCTGCGCGATAATCCTTGGCGGCTCCGCCCGTGCCCATCCCGTGCCCCGGCCCTGCTAATGACTTGCTTTTGCTGCCCGGCACCCCCCGCTACTCGTTCTCTATATCCTGTCGTACACGCCCCGTCCCTGTACATTGAGCCAGTGCCATTCCCGTACCGTCCCTGCCCTTCCATCTATTGTCGTTGGCGATAGCTGTTTCGTACCCTCCCCTCTCGCATGTCTCCTCTAGATCGAAGCCGTCCCTCCAGTCCCCTCCCGGCGTTTCCTTTACTTCCCTTCCCCGCCGCTGCTAGTCTTCGCGAGTTCGTGCCCGCCCTTGTGCCCATCCCCCTCCCTGCCCTCCCTGTGCCCCTCCCTCCTTTTCCGTACGCCCCGCCCCCCCTCGTCTATCTTCAGCACTCCCCCGCTCTATATCTTTGCTTCCCTTCACTGTCCTTCCCCGTGCCCTCCCCGAGCCCGGCCCAACCATGATGCCATTCACCTTTTCTGTTCTTCCCATCCCCCCGCCCAGCCGCTCCCTATAGCCCTGCGTCCCTTCCCGTCCCTCCCTTCCCCTTCCCCTCGGTGCTTTACTGCCCCGCCCCTCTCTTCGAGGTCGAAACTATAGCTGTAGGGTCACTTTGCCCTTATATGATCTTTGCCCTGTGCCTTTTCGTGAACGTCCCCCCCGCTGCTAATCTGCGCGAGAGCTGTTGTTCACGCCTCCCGTGAACCCACGCATGTGACTTTTCTTTAACTGCCCGGCCCCCCCCTCCGATGTCGTGCACGAGATCTCCCTCCCCCCCCCGCCCGAGCGTGGCCGTTCCTGGGCTGTCCCCCCGTCCTGCTCTCTTCTCGAGTAACGTCCTTGTAGCTTGTCCATTCCGTTCTATTCGAGTTCTTGTTACTTTCCAGTCCCGGCCCCCTCTTCTATTTTGCTCTATAACGTGTGTTCCTCCCGCCCGTTGCCCCTCACCTCACCACCCCCTCACACTCCCACCCGTTCCCTTCCTCTCCATTCCGACCCCCCGTGCCCCTCCCGCGCCCCCCCCCCCATCCCACCAGCCACCCTTGTCTGTTTCCCGACTCCTCCCCCCTCCACCCCTCCTCCCCACTCACTTGCTCCATACCACTTTCTGTCCCAGCCCCCCCCCCCAGGTGCTAGTTCTAGGCCCAGTGCTGACCCTGGATTGTCCCCTCCCCCCCAACCTTCTACCCTGGCACTACCCCCCTGTGCCGCCCCTCCCCCCCCCCCCCCCCCTCCCATCCCCCCCTCCCACCTCCCCCCCCCCCGCCCCCCCCCCCTCGATTCCTAACCGCTCTCCGCCCCCATCCCCGACCTTCCCCTGCCCCCCCCCCCCACTTCCCCCCTAGACCCACCTGTCCCCTCCCCTCCTCCCTTCCCATCCCCGCCCCCCTCCCGCTCCTATCCCAGCCCCCCTCCCTTTACTCTCCCCTCCTGCCTCTGCCCCCCCCTCTGACACCGGTTTGGCCGACCCGTCCACGCCCCGTCCCACCGTCCTCTTCCCACCACCCCCCCCCCCCCCCCCCCTCCTCCCCCCCCCCCACCTACCCCTTCCCCCTCTGCCCATCCCACTCCCCGCCATGCTCCCCCCCCCCGGTAGACTCCCTAACCCCCCCACCGCCCACACGCTCTCCCCCCCCCCCCACCACCCCCCAGCCCTACACTGATCCCTTCCCGTCCCCCCCCCACCCCACCCCCCCCCCGTGTCCCCCGCCCCCCCACCCCACCCGTGCTCCCACCGCCGTAGTGCACCCCCACGCCCTTCCCCCCGGCCCCCCTTTTCCCTTTTCCCGCTATTTTATTTTTACGCTGCCCCTCGGCCCGGCGCCGCGTTTCCCTTTTCCTTACCCACCATTCGTCCCCTCCACCCTCCCCCTTCCCCATTCATGACTTCCATCTTCGCCCCCGTTGTCCATTCTCCTGATCAGTCTTTCTCCTTCCGCATTTTTTATCTCCCCCTCCATGGTCCCCCCCGTCCCTTTCCCGTGCTCCCTCCACCCCCTTCCATTCGCTCATATGCACCTTTTCGATTCCCCTGTCTTACCCCCCCTCTTCCTGCGTCTACGAGACATTCAGCATGTTTCTGTCACGAGTTCACTCCCCCTCATCCTTGCCCCGCCTATCCCTTCCCCTGCCAGCCGCTCTCTGTTACCCCCCCACGTCTAATCTCCGCTTCCCCACCCTCCTGGATCACACCTCTATATCTAGTCCTTCCCTGTCCTTCTCGTGCCCATTCCCCTCACCTGCTATTTCCCACCTTTCTTTACGCCCCCGTACACCCCCTCTCTACAGAACTCTGTCTCTGAAACCAGCTGCTTCACCCTTCCATCCCCTCGGCAATCCCCCCCTTCCACTACCTCCTTTCCAACGTACCTGCCTTTGCCGGATAGACCGTCCCCACTTCCCACCCCTCATTCTATCCCGCCCTTCCCCCCCGTCTTCCCATGGTTCTCGAAACCGAGATGATGCATGCCGGCCGCCATACCCCTCCCCTCCCATGCCACCCCCTTGCCAGCTTGCTCCCGTCGCCCTCCCCTCCCTTCCTGACTTCTCCCGCTAGACTGCCCCCCCACCCCTCCCCTCTGTCAGATTCTATCAGACCCCCCGCCCGCCCTCCTTATTACCCCGTCCCACCCCGTAAAGAACGTGCCCTCCTCACCTACTGCTAGCCTAAACCTTCCGCCCCCAGTGTCCCGATTCCTCCCCCCTGCGCCGCTCCGAAATTCGTCCATCTCTCCTCCTGCCAGCTCCCCTTACTCCACACACCCTTTAACCCCCCCTCGCATAGTCCCCCTCTCGCCATATCCACCTGACTTCCCGTGCCCTGTCCCCGCCCGCCCCCTGCCCCTCCCCCCCCTCCCCTCCCTTCCGCCCCCCCCCCCCGCCCCCGCCCATCCCACAACCCTGTACCCTCCCCTCCTTCCTTCCCCGTCCCAAGTATGAGCATCCCGACGCAATCCCGTCTTAATAATTCCGACCTGTCCAGTCCCCCCGTCCGCTCCATCTTTCAGTTGCTACAAGATTCCATCGGCGTCAGGCCCCACCCCCCAGATCCTAATACGTCTACTGTCCCGCATGCCCCCTAAACTACCCTAAGCCCCTTTTTCAAATTTGCCCTGACCTCACTCTTCGCCTGCACCCCTCCCAAACTCCAGTTTCTTCCTCTCAGCCGGGTATTTCCTACATCCTGTGTCCTACCTCCATTCTTCATGTCTGCTTGTACCCCGTCCCCCCTCGTCGCCTCCCCGGCCGATTCCGAGGCTTCTACCTCCAATCCTATCCCTCCCCAAAGAATCTCAGAGTAGCTCCGTCTGTTTCGATCATCCAGTCCCTTCCCTGCCCCTACCATTCTGACGTCACTTGGCACCCTCGCACCCCCCGTCTTACCTCCGGTCTTCCCCAATTCCTTTCCCCCCCTCTCTTCTTATCAAAGTATCCTCCCCTTGCCCTTCACCAGTCCCCTGCCCCCCTGTATCCCTGCGCTCCCCCGTCCCCCCCCCCGGCCCCCATCGATCATCACCCGTCCCCCGGCTGAATACCTGTGATCGTCCCTTTCCCGTCCCGCCCCCCGCCCATTCACTCCCAACCATGCCGGATTCTCCCTTCCATGGCCCCTCCCCATTTGTTCAGTTCGTTGTCGGGCTTTCCTGCACATCCCCCCTTCATATGGAAAAATCCGCCTCCTCGTCCCCCGGGGGGGACCACGTCGCTACCTGCCTCGGCCCGCCCACCCCGCACCGGTTTGCTGGTGCTTGACTTCCATAGCCCCCCGCCCCGCCCTCCACTCTCCGTACCTTCTCTTCCCTTCCCAGCCCCTCCCGTTCTCCCTCTTCCCCCACTTCCCTCGTCCTCCCCTCATCTGTTCCCGCTCTCCAGGACCCGGAAGACTCCCTTTCCCTAGTCCCCCTCCCTCTTGCCCAGTCTCCGCTCCCATGCAAAGGCCCATTCCCAGTCCCCCTGCCAATCGGTCATTATTATTCCCCCGTTCCCCCCACTGTCCAGATCCTCCTCCTGGTTTAATCTTTCCTGTTTGCCCAACCCCGCTCACACCTCCCTTGGCACCCTGCCCTCCAACTTGCACACTTCCCCTCACCAATCCCGTCACACCTTCTCTATTCCTCTGGCCTCCACCCCCCTCCCCCTCGCTTCCTCTATAGCTTGCTTCCACTCTCTCCTGCCCTCGAGCCCCCCTCCCTACCCTTCCGCCTCCCCCACACCGCGCATGTCTGTCCGCAACCTGAGTTTACTCTCCCCTTCCCACTACCCCTCGTCTACCTCTCCCCGAGCCCGCTCCTCCCCCTTTCCCTTCGCCCCCTCCCGTTATCTAAACGTCTTCTTTACCCCCCCCGTTCCCCCCCGCTTGCCCTCGTTTCCTCATATCCTAAGGATCCCCACCCCTCTTTCCCCCACCTCCCCGCCCCGTCCCCTTTTTCTCGACCCCCCCCCCTTCTCTCTGCCCACCCCCTTCATCTCCCCTCGTCTCTTTCTGCACACGCACGTCCTCCATCAAGATCCTTTTTCGTCCCTGTCGACTTGGTCACCAACTATACCCGCCCCCAGTGTCCCCTCCACCCCGCCCTCTCCACTGCCCCCCCTCACCTTTCCGGGCCGATATCCCCCTCCTCTTTTTCCGCTTGCACGCATTGCCCCCCGACCCAGAACTCGCCTCTTTCCCGTTCCTCCCCCTTGCCTACTCTCCCCATTCCCTGTCCCTTCCCGCTCCTCCTTTTCGTTACTCCCTGCCCCTCCAGCCCCTCCTTTGTCCTATCTCTATCCCTCCCCGTGCCTCCCCTCGCACTCATTGAACGCCTTCAGCTTTCCCGGCCCCCAGTTCCTTCGAGTCTCGCCATCATGGCCCATCACGGTCCCATCCACGTCATCCCGGCTCTCCCTCCCTACCACATTGCCGACCGGCCTCCCCCCCCCCGCTCCCCCTCGTTCTTAGTGCTTCCCCGCCCCCCTCCCCTCCCTCCAATTGGCGGCGAGACGCCTCTCCTTTCCCGATCCTCCTCCACCTCGGCCGCCCCCCTGCCCTTCGTTTTCTCCTTATTCCCGCCCCTCCACCCCTTCCCCCATTTCATCCCCAGGTATTCCCGTCATCCCCCCCCCCCCCCCTCAACGCTCCCCTGTGTCTTTCCTACCCCCCCCAAACCGCCTCTGCCCTAGCCCTATGGCTCCTTTCCGTTCGCTTGCCCCTGTACCCTCTGCCTCCCCCCGTCCCCCAACCCTTCCCGTCCTTTCGTTGACCCACCTTGCATCACCTCCTCCCTATTTCTGCCGCTCCGAGCTTCCCTTGCGTCTCGCCCCCCCAGGCCCCTTCGCCACCTCCTTGTCCCTTTCCTCCCCCTCCCTTCCCTGTCCCTCTCCCTTTCCCCTCACATCCACTTCTCCTTCCCCATTCCTCCTTCCCCCTCCCCTCCCCTCCCTCTCTTCTTCTCTCACCGCTTCATTCCTTGAGTCGCTTTCTTCTTCGCTCCGTTGTTCATCTGCTTTACCCTTTCACCTCTCCCTCTCTCGATGCTTTCTATTTTCTCTATCTCATCTTCTCTTCTCATCCCACCTCCCTCCTTCGTACCTTCACCTTCCTCGCCATCTCTTAACTTCTTCTAGTTTCTCCACTCGTCTTTCCCTCCCTCCTCCCTATCCTTACTCCTGTCTCTGGCTTACTTATTCACGTTCTTCTCTTACTCCCTCCGTCTCTCTTACTTTCTCTGGTAGGCTTCTTTCCTTCTCGTGAAGTTCTTCTTTCTGTATTCTTTTCTCCCTTCCCCGCTATGTCTTGATCCTCTTACTCAACTTTATAGTTCTCCCTTCAAAAAAAAAACTTATATCCCTGTACCCCGCTCCCTTCCCCCCCCTCTCCCTTCCCCCAAATCTCTCCTCTTCAAAATACTCTTCCCTAGTCTCTGCCCCCTCTTCCCTTTTCCCCTTCCCTCTTGTTTTCTTTGCTTCTCACCTTCTCCTCTCATCTTCTTACCCCTCCCTTGCATCTGCTTCTCCCTTCCTACCGATCTTTTTTTCTCTTCTCGATTCCCTTTCACCTTTTATTGCTCCCCGCAAACTAACGTTCCTCTTCTTCCCCCCCCTCGCCCTTTCTCCCTGTCTCCCACGTTACCCTTTTCTATCGACTTATTTTTCTTCCTCCCCTCACTTCTTCTCTCCTTCCCGTTCCTACCCCCCCATGTTCCCCCTTTGCTTTGTCTTCCTCCCAATGTCTTGATTCCTTTTACCCTGCCACTCCTTTTTCTTCCATGGCGTTCCTCTTCCCTTCCATATGCCCATTTTCTCTTCCTCTTGTTTCCCTCTCGATTCTTGCCCACTCCCCGTTTTTCTATTTGTATCTCCTACCTTCTTCCCTTTTACCCTCTTCTTTCTTCTTCCACTCTAGGGCTCCCCCCTACTCTCGTCCCTTTTCCTTCCTCCTAACTCCATGTTCTTTCCATCTCCCTCCCGCCATCCTTCCTCCCCCTGCACCTGGTTACTTCTCCTTTGTCTCTCCCGCCCCCTCCTGCTATGGAAGTCCTTCTCCCCTTCGTTCTCTCCCCTCCTCTACTCTTCTATCCTTCCTTTTTCTACCTTTACTTTCTTCCTTCCTTTCTCCTCTTTCCTCTCCCTCTCTTTCTTCACCCCGATTCATGTCTCTCTTTAGACTTGTCTCTGTTAACTCCCCCTTGTCCTACTCCTCTTCTCCTCCTTAATCTTCTACTTCTTCTCTCGTTCCCTCTCCACCTCCACCCTACCCCCCCTATTTTTTTTTTTTTTTTTTAATACTCTTTCTTGCCTCTCTTGTCCTATTTTTTTGGCCAGCCTCCCCATACTCCCTTCTCTCCCCTTGCCCTTCCATTCACCTCCCCTCCTTCCATTCCTCACCCATCTATCTTCCTCCTTCCTCCTTCCCCCTTTCTCTTCCCCTTCCTCTTCCATCACTCCTATTCCTTCCCCCGACCTCTCTCCCCGAATCTCTCCCCGTTTCCTCCCCCTCGCTTACCTTCTTCCCTCCCTTCTTCCCTCTGACATCTCCTTTCCTCCTCTCCCTCCCCCTTCCTTCCTCCCCCTCCCCCCTCCACCATTCCTGTCCTTCCCTCCCTTCCCTTCATTCCTCTTTCTCATTCTTTTCTTTACTTCCTCCCTATCCCCCCATTTCCTCTTTCTCCCCTTCCTTCTCCCCCCCCTCTCTATTCCTTTCTCCCTTCCTCCCTTCTCTTTTCTTCCCTGCTCTTCCCCCTCTCACCCCTCCTCTCCTTTTCCTCCCTTCCTTCCTAATTGCTCACTTCCCCCCTTTCCCTCCCTTCCTCCTTTTTCCCCTACTTCCCCCCCTTTTCCTTCCCCCCCTCCCCTTTTCCCTCTCCTCTCCCTTTCTTCCCTCCCTTACCCCTACTTTCTCTTTAGCTCCCCACCCCCCCCTTTCCTCCCTCCCCTCTGTCTCACACTCCCCCCCCCTTCCCCCTTTCCCCACATTCTATCCCCTCCTCCTCCCCCTCCCATCCTTCTTTTTCCTTTTCCTTCTTTTTCTCCTCCTTCTCCTTTTCATCTTCCCACTTCTCTTCCCCCCCCTCTCCTTCTTTTCTCCTTTCCCTTCCCCCTCCCTTTTCTCTTCTTTCCCTCTCCCTTTCCTCCCTTTCTTCTCCCCCCCCCTTTGCCCTTTCCTCCCCATTTCTTCCCCTTCATTCCCCTCCTCTTCCCCCCCTCTTTCTTTCCTCTCACTCCTTCCCCCTTCTTCCTTCTCTTCTCCCCTCTCTTCCTCTTCTTCTTTCCTTCCCTTTTCCTCCTTACTTCCCCCACCTCCTCTTCTTCTTCCTTTTCCTACTTTCCTCCCCTTCCCCCTCCCCCCTTCTCACCCTCCCCTCTTCCCTTCCCCCCCTCCCTTCCTTCCTCCCTTCCCCCCCCCCTTTTCCTTTCCCTTCTCCCTTCTCCCTTCCCCCCCTCCCTCTTCCTCCTCTTTCTCCCCACCCCCCCATCCCTAATTTCTACTTCCCCCTTCCTTTCCCCTTTTCGCTCTCCCCTCCCCTTCTCCTCCCCTCTTTTCCTCCTTCCCCTTTCTTTCCCCTTCACCTCCCTTCCCCACTTTCCTTCCTCTCGCTTTTCCATCACCCCCCCCCCTCCCCCCCTTTCCCTATCCCCCTTTCCTTCCTACCCTCTCACATCTCCTTCCCCTACTCCTCCCTTCCCTCCCCCTTCCCTTTCCCTTCCATTCTTTCTTCTCTTTCCCCCCCTTCTTCCCCTTTCTCCTTTCTTCTTCTTACCCCTTTCCCCCCTTACTTCCCCTTTCCTCTCTCCTGCCCTCCTTCCTCCTCTTCTTATTTCTGCCTTCCCTTTTCCTCTTCCTTCCCCCTCTTTCACTTTTTCTTCCTATCTCCTCCCCTCTTTTCCCCCCCCTCTTTTCTTCCCTCCCCTCTTTCATCCCCCTCCTCTTCCTTCCACCCTTCCCTATTTATCCCCCCCTTTCCAACCTATTCCCCCCCCTCCTCTTTCTCCTTTTCCAGAGCTTCCCCTGGTCTCCCTTTATTGCAGCACTCCCTCTTCCTTGCATTCTCAGAGATCCGATGCTTCTGCACTTTTTCTCCTCCCCTCATGATCTGTCCCCTCCCCCTTTTCTGGGACCTCTTTCGTTTCCCTAACGCCCTTCCCTTTCTGAAATAAGCTTGGGTCCTTCTTGCTAGTTTCCTTCTCAACCTGCTCTTTCCTCTTCCTAGAAAGAGGTGGAGATTCATTTCACATTTCCACCTGTTTCCTTCTCTCCCAAACCTATTCTTCCCTCTTTCTCCCCCTTTCCTGAAGATGACCCTTTTTCCTCCCCCTTCTTCACCCCTGCTTCTTTTCTTTCCCTCATTCTGCACAGTCCCTTCTTTATCTTCTTCCCACACATGAAAAAATTTTCCCCTTTAACTGATCACTGAGCTTTTTTTATCCAGACCGCATTAGCACAGGTTCAGTAGGACCTTCCTTACTTCCTTTCTTCCCTTCATTCCTTCCTTCCTTCCATCCTCCCCTTCCTCTTTTTTTTCTCTTCCTCAATACCTTCCTTCTTCCCTCCCTCCTTCTCCTTCCTTCCTCCTTTCCTCCTTCCCTTTCTTTCCCCTCCCTTTTTCTTCTTTCCTTCTTCTTCCTTCCTTCTCTCCTTCCATCCCTTCCTTCCTTCCTCTTTCTTCCTTCCTTCTCTCCTCCTTCCCTCCCTTCTGCATACTTTCCATCCTCTTACCTTTTCTTTTTTCTCCTCTTCCCTCCCTTCCCCTCCCCCTTCCCTTCTTTCTTTTCTTCTTTTCCATTCCCTCTCTTCATTTCTCCCCTTTTCCTTCCTTCCTTCCTTCCTTCCCCTCTCCTCCCATCCCTTTCTTTCTTCTTCTTTCCTTCCTTCATTTTCCTTTTAATTCCTCATCTTCTCTTCCTTCCCTGCATTCTTCCTCTTCCTCCCCTTTCTTTTTTCCTCCTTTTTTCTTTTTCCTTTCCCTCCTTCTCTTCCCCCCTTGCTTCCTTCATTCTTTCTTCTTCTTCTCCTTCTTCTTTCCCTACCTTCATTCCTTCTTCTTCCTCCTTCCTTCTTTACTTTTTAACTCCCCCCCTCCCCCCCTCCTTCCCCCTTTCTTTTTTTCCTCTTTCTTTTTCTTTTCCCCCCTTCCATCTTATTTTTCCCTCTTTCCCTTCCTTTATCCCCCTCCTTTTCCAATCTATCCCTTCCCCTTCCCTCTCCCTTCCTTCCCTTCCCCCTTCCTTTTCCTCCCTTCCTTTCTATTCTCCTTCCTTCCCCCCTTCTCTTCCTTTCCCCTTCCTCTCCTTGCTTTCTTCCTTCCTTCCTTTTTCTTCCCTTCCCTCCCCCCCTCTTTTTTCTTTCTTCCTTCTTTCCCCCTTCCTTTTTTCTCTTTTTCTTTTTCTCCTTCCTTCCCCTTTTCCTTCCTTTTCTCCTTCCTTCCTTCCTTCCTTCCTTCCTTTTTTTTCTTTCTTCCTTCCTCCCACTTCTCTCCCCCTTCCTTTCCTTCTTCCTTCTCTTCCTCCTCCTCTTCTTTCCTCTTTTCCTCCCTTTTCTTTCCTATTTCCTCCCCTCCTCCTTTTTGCCACTCCCTCCCTTCCTTCATTCTATCTCTCATCCTTCTTTCTATCCCCCTTTCCTCTTCTCTTCCCCTTCTTTTTCCTCCTTTTCCCCTCCTTTCCTTCCTCACTCCCTCCCTTTCCTTTCCTTCCACTTTTCTCTCTTTCCCTTTCCTCCTTCCCTCTTTTCTTCCCTTTCCTTCCTTTCTTTGCTTCCTTCCCTTCTCCCCCCCCTTTCCCTTTTTTTTTCCCTCTTTCTTTTTTCCTTCCCCTTCCTCCTTTTTCCTCTCTTTCCTCCCTCCTTTTCTTTATTTCCTTTCTTTTTTTTTTTTCCCTTCTTCCTTTCTTTTCTACCTTCTCTTTTTCTTCCCTTTTCCTTCCCTCCCCCCTTTCCCTCCTTTCCATCCTTCCTTTTCTCATTTCTTCCTTTCCTTCCTTTTTTTTTTTTTCTTCCCCTTTTTTCCCCCTTCTTTTTTCCTTCTTCCTTCCTCCCAAACTCCCCTCTTTTTTCCTTGTCCTCCTTCTTTTTTTTCCTTCCTCTTCCTTCTTTTCTCTCCTTCCCTTCCTTTTTCCTTCCTTTCCATTCTTCTCCCTTCCCTCCCTTTCCTTTCTTTCTTCTTCTTTTTTCCTCTTTCTCCCTTCCCTTCCTTCCTTTTTCTTTTTTCCCGCCTTTTTCTTTTTTACTTCCAGACCTTCTTTTTCTTTTCCACCTTTCCTTCTCTTTTCTCCTCCCTTTTTTTCTCTTCTATTCCCTTTCCTTTTCTTCCTTCCCCCCCCCTCCTTCAATTCCTTCTTTCTCCCCTCCCTTCCTTCCCTTCCTCTTTCTTTCTTCCCCTTCTCACTCCTCCTCTCTCTCTCCCTTCCTTCCCTTTCCATTTCCTTCTTCTTTCCTTTCTTCTTCCTTCCTTCCTCTTCTTTCCTCTTTTCTTTCTCCTTCTTCTTTTCCCTTTTCTTTCCTTCCTTTCTTCTTTTCCTCTTTTTTCTTCTTTTTTTCTTTTTCTTTTTCTTTCCTCTTCTCCTCTCTCCTTTCTTTCTCCCCTTTTTTCCCTTTCCCTTATTCTTCCTTTTTGCTGTCTTTTCTCTCCTCTTGCTTCCTACACTTCTCTATTCTCTTTTTCCCTTTTCTTTGATTTTATGGTTTCTCTTTCCCCCCTCCCCCCTTCTTCATTTCTTACTCTTTTTCTCTCCTTCTTCTTTCAGGAACTTCTCTTTTTTCCTTTCCTTTTGTTCTTCATCTTCAGATCAAAAAGCATTTGGTCTCCCCCTCAAGTCCCTTTTCTCTTTTCTTCCTTCTTCTTCTTGCTTCTGCTTCACTTAGTCTTCTTTCATTCCTCTTTTTCTTCCAACCTCTCTCCTCTCTCTCTTCTTTTTCTTTCCCCCCTCCCTTTTTTCCCCCTTCCTTTTCTTCCTTTTCTTCTCTCTTTCCTTTCTTCTTCTTCTTTCCATTTTTTTTCTTTTTCTTTTTCTTTCTTCTTCCATCCTTCCCTCCTTTTCTTGAGTAAAGAAGGAAGAAGAAAGGAAGAAGTGAAATAAAGAAGGGAAAGCTTTTCTCCTAATGCATGCTTTTCTTTATTGAAGAAACAGATTTTTCATTTATGCTTTTCCCTCTTTTTCCCTCCTCTCCTCTCCTCTCAGCCCCTTTTCCTCTTCCTCTCGATAAAGGCTTTTTTCCAAAACAAACCCTTTGTTTTTTTTTTCCTTTTTTTTTCTTTTCTTAACCCCTCTTTCCCTTCCTATTAATTCAAGTATTTTAACTTCCTTTCTTTCCTCACCTCTCCCCTCCACTGGTTGAATCATAATTTTGAAATCTCAGTCGTACTAATCTGACTACTTTGAGCCTTTGCTTCTTTTAAGAGTATAGCTAAACTTAGCCTACCTGCTTCTTCTTTCTTTTTTTTTGTTTTTTCTTTCTCATCTTTTTTTTTTTCCAAGTCTTTGCACGGCAAATTCTTCCTTCCTTCCTCCCCTCTTCCTCTCCTTTCCTTTTTTTTCCTTTCCTTCCATCCATCCTTCCTCTCTCTTTTTCTCCTTTTTTTTCCCTTTCTTCCTTCCTCCCCTTCTTTTTCCTTTCTTCTTCCATTCCCTTTCCCCTCCTCCTCCTTCTTCCCTGCTCCTCCCCTTCCCTCCCTACATTTTCTTCTTCCTTCCTTCCTTCCTTCCTTCCTTCCTTCCTTCTTTATTCCTTTCTTCCATTCCTTCCCCCTCTCTCCCTCCTTCCTTCCTTTTTTCTTTTTTTTTCTTTTCCATCCTCCCCCTCTTTTCCCTCTCTTCCTTCCTTCCCCCCTTCCATTCCCCTTCTTCCTTTCTTCCTCTCTCCTCCCTCCCTTTCTTTCCTCTCTTCCTTTCCTCCCTTTTTTCCTCCCTCCCTCTCTCCCTTTTTTTTTCTTTTTTCTCCCCTTCTTCCTTCCTTCTCTTCCTTCCTTCTTCTTCCTTCCTCCTTCCTTCCTTCCTTCCTCCTTTCCTTTCTCTCCTTCTTCTCTTCTTTCCTTTTCCTTCCTTCTTCCTTCTTCCATCCCTCCTTCCTTACTTCCTCCTCTTCCCTTCCTTCCTTTCCTCCTCCTTTCCTCTTCTTCCTTCCCTCTTTTTCCTCTCCTTCTTCCTTCCTTTGCTTTCTTTTTCCTTTTTTTCCCCGTCCCTCCTTCACTCTCCTTCCTCCTTTTCCTTCCTTCCTTTTTCCTTCCTTCTTTTTCCTCCTCCTTCCTTCTTTCTCTTCTTTTCATTCATTATCTTCCCTTCCTCCTTCCCTCCTCCCTTCTCTTCCTTTTCCTTTCCCTTGCCTGCATTCCGTTCTCCCCTTTTCCTTTCCTCCTTCCTCCTTTCTTTCCTTCCTTCTCTCTCTTTTTCCTTTCTCCTCTCTTCCTTTTGATTTTCTCTTCCTTTCTTCCCATTTTCTCTTTCCTTTTTTTCTCTCCTTCCCTTCCCTCCCTCTTTTCCTTTTCCTTCTTCCCTCTCTTCGCCTCTTCTTCCTCTCTCCTCCATCTCTCCCTTCCTCCTCCTTCTTCCTTTCTCCCCCTTCGCTGTTTCTTTCCCTCCCTTACTTTCTTCCCTTCCTTCCTTCATTAATGTTCTTTTATCCTTCTTTCCCTCCTTTGGTCTCTTCCCTTCCTTTCTCCTTTCCTTCCTTTCTTTTCTTCCTTCCCTTCCTCGTCCCTACTTTACCCTTCCTCCCTTCTTTTCCCTTCTCTCTTTCCTCTCCTTCCTCCTTCTTTATTTTCCTCAATCCTTACTGCACTTTCTTCATTTCTTCTATCCTTCTTTCTACCTTCATTGGATACCTCTCATTCCCTTCTCTTCCCCTCCCTTTCCTCTTTCCCCCCCTTCCTTCCTTCCTCCCCATTCCTTCATCCCCTTCCCTTACCTTTCCTTCTTCCCCTCACTTCTCTTTCCTTCCTCACTTCTCTTTCTTCCTCTTGCTCCCTACCTTCCTTCTTCCTTTCCTCCTCCTTCTTCCTTCTTTCCTCCCTTCCCTTTCCCTCCTCATCCTTCCTTCATTTTCTATCTTCTTTCCTTCTTTCCCTTCTTCCTTGCTTTTCTCCTCTCTTTCTTTCTCTTTCTTTCTTTCTTTTCCCCCATCCTTCTCCCCCTTCCTCTCTTTTCTTCCTTCTCTCTTCCATCCATTTCTTTCCCTTCCCCCTTCGTTTTCTTCCTTCCTCGTTCCTTTATTCCTTTCATTCATTTACCTTTCTTTCCTCCCCTCATGCTCTCATCCACTCCTCTTTTTTTTCTTTTCCTACCCTCCCCTCCACTCATTTCTTTCCTTTCTTTTCCTTTCCTTTCCTTTCTCTTCCTATTCCTTTCCTTTCTTTTCCTTTCTTCCCCTCACACTCTCTCCTCCACTCCTCTTTTTCCTTTCCTCCCCTCCCCTCTCCTCCACTCCCCTCCCCTCCACTCCTTTCCTTTCCTCCCCTCACACTTTCATCCTCTCTTCTTTTTTTTCATTTCCTCCCCTCCCCTCCACTCCTTTCCATTCGTTTTCTTTCCTTTCCTTTCCTTTCTTTTCTTTTCCCTTTCCTTCCCTCACATTTCCTTTCCTTTCTTTCCTTTTCCTTTCCTTTCTTTTCCTTTCCTTTCCTCCAACCACACACTATCTTCCACTCCTCTTTTTTCCTTTCCTACCCTCTCCTCCTTTCTTTTCCTTTCCTTTCCTTTCATTTCCTTTCCTTTCCTCACATTCTTCTCCACTCCTCTTTTTTCTCTTCCTCCACTCCCCTCCACTCCAATCCTTTCATTTCCTCCCCTCATGCTCTCCTCCACTCATTTCTTTTTTTTTTTTTGTTTACAAATGGTTTTATTTTGCAAAAATAGACAGTAAAACAACAGTACAATTTCAAGTGATACTTACAGCAAAAGCAAGGCACTTTTGAAAAGTACAATACAGAAAGGTATATTAATATAAGAATGAAAGGAAATAGAAAAGAGTAGATTGCAAGTACATGAAAAACATAGAAAGTAAAATAGGTTGAATGATACATCTGTCAACAGTATATGCCAGTCAACCTTCACATGGAACATTGCTAGTCATGCAATAAATGTCTATAATCCCTCCATGATTCCCATTTGTTACCAAATAAATGTGCATCTTATCCAATAAGGTATAATGAATACGTTCCATAAGCATCACAGCATCAACTCTAGGCTAATGGTACAGTATCGGATTTCCAATGCAAGGCAACAGCCTACAAAGTGGCAATACAAATATTATGTATCAATCTCATAATGGCTTCAGAGACTCCCGGAATATGAGCCCCCAATAAAACAGGTCTGTATAGACAAACGCACCAGGAAAGCCGCCAAAGAGGTAGCCTCCTCAGATATCTTGCGCCAAATCAATGACATGGTCGGGCAATCCCAGAACGTATGAACCAAAGTACCTGTGAGGCCACAGCCCCGGAAACATAAAGGGGACGTTTGAGGGAACAATACATGTAGTCTTGATGGGGTATAATACCATCTGGTTAAAACCTTAAGGGCCGTCTCACGAACAGAAAGAGATCTAGACCACTTACAGATATTATCCACCATGGAGTCCCAATCCTCATCCGAAAAAGTGATACCACTATCCTCTTCCCATTTTTGTCTATATAGCGGGGGTGTAGGAGAACAACAGATCAAAAATTGGTGATAAAGATCAGAAATAAGACCCCT
This sequence comes from Staurois parvus, assembly GCA_951230385.1. Classification (NCBI taxonomy): domain Eukaryota; kingdom Metazoa; phylum Chordata; class Amphibia; order Anura; family Ranidae; genus Staurois; species Staurois parvus. The sequence goes on along the minus strand of CATNWA010019519.1, from coordinate 110,049 downwards.
ACCCCTAGGAGAGCCACGGCTGATACGTTCAAAAAATGAAATCGGAGAAGAGGGTATAAGGTCAAAATGTTAATTAAAAAAATGTCTAATCTGTCGATAACGATGGTACTCACGAAGAGGAACTTCAAAAATCACGCGCAGCATATCAAAAGAAATATAAGATCCTCCTCTTTGAAAATCAGATAATCTAATAAAAGATCGATCATACCACCAACGAAACATTTCAGGGGAAGAAAAAGCTGTAATAAAAGTCGGATCACCAAAAAATGAAATACCTGGAGGAATAGAAGAAACCAGATTTAATTTAAATTTGTATTTAGACCAAAGTGTCAGTGAATGGGTCACTATGGAGTTATGAAAAGTAAGCGATCGAGGGGAGATCCTGGACCACAAAATGCCTGGTAAATAAAATGGGCATATAGACTGAGATTCACACTTGATCCACGGGATCTGAGAGTTAATAGTTGCCCATTGTGATAATTGCGCAAAGCAAGCTGAGAGATAATATAGCCAAAAATTGGGAAGGCCAAGACCTCCCGTCCGTTGTGAGCGGTAGAAAAAAGATGAAGTAAAACGTGGACGTTTATTACCCCAGATAAAGTTATTAATAGTCCACTGAAAGTGATCCAAAAACGTTTTCGAGACCGGAACCGGAAGTGCTCTAAAAAGATAAAGAAGTTTAGGCAAGATATTCATTTTAACTGCCGTGACTCTACCCAGAAAGACTCTACCATGGGTAACCATGCCAAATCTTCAATAGAGTAGAGAGATGTGATACACATGTGGATAATTAGCAGCAAACATCTAGAGGTGAGATTAATACCCAAATAGGAAATCCGATCCGTGACCCAGCGAAATGAAAAAGAACTACGGAGAGATGCACTTAGGGAATCAGGAACATTAACAGGCATAATTACCGACTTAGTAAAATTAACAGTGAGACCTGACGCTATAGCAAAATTGTTCAATACGGCACATAAATTAGGTAATGAAGTTAAGGGATTGGTAAGGAAAAGCATAACATCATCAGCATACATGCATATTTTAAAGTGTGAAACTAATAATGGGTAGCCTGAAATATCCGAATGTGATCTGATTGCTATTGCCAAAGGTTCCAACACCAGCACAAACAAAAGGGGTGAAAGAGGACAGCCTTGACGGGTACCTCTACCTAATGTAAAAAAATCACAATTACAGCCAGGAAGCCTTATTCTCGTTTTAGGAGAGTCGTATAGGGTGTGTATACCAGCCAAAAACTCATCACTGAAGCCCATTTTCTGCAGCAAGGAAAACAAATAAGGCCAAAGAACACTGTCAAATGCCTTGTTTATGTCTAGACTCATCAACAGGACCTCTTTAGAATGTAAATTAGCATCTTGAATAACATTTAATGTGAGGCGAATGTTATCAGTAATAAATCTGTCTGGAATAAAACCCGATTGGTCCGGAGAGACCGAAGAGGAAATATTAGGGGCCAACCTGTCTGCCAAAATACGGCTAAATATTTTCAAATCGTTATTCATTACCGAGATTGGTCTATAATTTTGTTAAGAATTAAGAATGATAAACCTACTGTCCGGATCACGATACACATGTTGAACCTCAAAGGGGAATGAATTATGTAGAAAAAAACGGCTACTCCTCTACTTTTAGAGGAATGTAAGGTATAATACCCCTGCTTATAGGATTTATGAAAGTATGTTGGGTGTTTTGCAGCTGCAAAATGTGTTTTTCTGTAGTAAAATAAGTTTAGCCCCTAGTCGCTTATATACTGAAGAAAAAGCTGTCTTGCGCTTATTTGGTGAATTGAAAACCCTGGACATTATGCGAAATACATTGAAGTTGGTACTATACTATACTATTACTAATACTATACTACTATACTATACTATGGTATAGTATACAAAATTTATAACTATCAGCATAAAAATACACATTGAAAAGACATCTCTTAGAATTATTTGGCTTGACATAAGAATCTGTAAATCCACATCAGACATAGTTATAGTCAGTAGTACCAAGCCAGGGGACATCCAGACCCCAGTATGGGTGTCATGACATCCACAAACCGGTACAAAACCAATATCATGTTTGCTTTGAGAAGAAAAAAGACAAAAAGCAATAGAAGTAAAGTTTTAAGAGCTCCTACAATTAAGAGGATAACTAAGAAACTTGGATCAGGTGGGCAATTTGCCATACCTGAAAAAACAGAAAAATCAAACAACAAAGGGCCAAAGGGGCCCAAACCCTGTCGCCATAAAACACAGAAAACGGAGCCGCCACCCCACAATCGTGCGGTGACGCTCGATGTCAGGCGGCAGGGTGGGGTCACGTGTCCAAAAGTTTTAAAACCATGAACTTACAGGCGGTATTCAGAAGGTCCAGATATATACGAGAAAGTATTCAGAAATATTCAGAATATACGAGAAAGTAAACACAATTGTCAGATATATAAAAATATCTCAGCAGTGATCACTCAAAAAAAAAAAAAGCATCCTAAGGGTGTATGAGATATAAACGTATAACAGTTGCAGCATCCTATAAAAGACTATCAAAACAATGGGTAATATGCAAGTGAGCAAGGTCTTTTCAACCCGGTTCTTGTCGGACCCTCCTTCTATCCCTTCGTGGAGATGGAGTTTGCCAGATAGGAGAGACTCGAGGGGTGGAAGGTGGACGTTGAGGCGATGGGGCGCCTGCCAAGCCCAATTTGGTCAAGATTTCTCTGCCTTTGGGAAGGGATGTGGCTATATATATGCTCCCATTATGTGGGACTATCAGTTTAAAAGGAAAGCCCCATTTGTAGCGGATACGAGCTGAGAAAAGGGCAGTTGTAATTTCCTTCATTTTTCTATGTTTCTCGAACGTAGCCGGAGAAACATCCGAAAAGATTTGTAAAACCAAACCTTCGAAGGTGATCGTTGGGGTATTGTGAGCGGCTCTAAGTATGTCTTCTTTGGTCAGGAAATCCTTCATACAAAGAATGATGTCCCTAGGTGGTTTATCATTAGGAGTTTTTGGGCGCAGGGCTCTATGAATGCAGTCATAAGCAAAGGACCCAGGGTCGCGATCCGGGAGGAGTGACCTGAATAGCATGGTTATGGTTTGTGAAAGGTCAGACACAGACTCCGGGATTCCCCTGACTCGCAAATTATTCCTGCGATTGCGATTGTCAAGGTCCTCAACCTGTGCCTGCAATTGTGAAAAGGCCGTTTGTAGATGATTGTGATCTCTGGGAAAGTTCACCATAAGCCAGGCTAAGTTCATCATGTTTGGTTTCTAAGCGGTCGGTTCTGGAGCACAATGTGGCTATTTCCTGAGAGAGAACACTAGTGCTCTTATGGAGTTTTGATTGGAATTTAGCGCGGCCAGCTTAGTGTACATAGTTTCCAAGCAAGATTCCAAGTCCCCCTTTGTAAGCTGCTGTACATAATCTCTATCCAGAGCTGATGGGTGAACTACGATATCCTGCATGGGACCGGGTGGGGATGCTCGTTCTGTATTATCTTGAGACATGCTGCAATTCTCTCGTGTGCTTTAAGTAGGTATGTCGTAAGGGACTTTTGAGCTTGTCCCCTTTTTTTCTTTGTGGACGGCATACAGGGAATCTCCTGGGGGATGATCAACTGAAAATAGGATAGCCAAGGGAGATAATAACTCCAGGAAACCTATAACGCCCATAACAGGTTTAAGGTTTTAGGTACATAGAGGCCATCAGGTTTATCTCAAATTCTTTATATTTGTAAAGATAATTAGCAAACAGTGGAAATGTAGAGTGGACATGGACTGTGGTAGGCACCATTAATAAGGCCCAAGACCCAGATACTGGCTCCAATTCCCACCACAAGGTCTGAGAGGGATGAAGGACAGGGGTAACAGAGGTCACTTTACGCTGGTTCCAGGGTCCTCTAGGACAGATACAGGGAGCTCCAGCACCCCACCGACAGCAGTGTAACAGCCACAGCAGGCCTCCAAGCCAAGCAGGGGCCGTGGTCACAGAGGGAGATGGAGTCCAGGGTAATAAACGGGAGCCCCGGACCCCGGATCTCTGGAGGAGGACCCAATGGCCAGTACCTGGCAGCCCCCCTGCCACCTGTACTCACTGTGGCCCGGAGGGAAGGAAACTGGGTCGAATGGAGTAGGCCGCACCAGGCCGCAGACGTCCACTGCCGCAGGGAGGGGCAATATTCCCCAGTGCGTGCCTCCCAGACTCAGGGGATGCAGAGGGTGCCTCCGATGCCCTCCGGATGACCCACCGCTGTTCGGATGGCAATGGATTTAGGTCCAAGGCACCGGAGCCCTGGACCATGCGGCCGCAGCAGTCCACGGACGTTAGCCGGCACAGAGGGGGGCAATACAGCCAGGAGTCCCCCTCTCAGATGCAGGGGACACTACTGAGAGACTCCGGTGCCCCGCTGGATTCCGCTGGTGCACGGATGGCAGCGGATTACAAATTAAGGCGCCGGAGCTCTGGATCTTGCGGCCACTCCGGACGCCATCTTGGACACGCCCCCTCCATTCATTTATTTTCCTTTCCTTTCTTTTCCTTTCCTTCCCTCACACTCTCCTCCACTTCTCTTTTTCCTTTCCTTTCCTACCCTCCCCTGCACTCATTTCCTTTCCTTTCTTTTCCTTACCTTTCCTTTCCCCCCCTCCTTTCCTCTTCCTTCACTTTCCTTTCCACCCCTCACACTCTCATGCTCTCTTCTTTTTTTCCTTTCTTCCATTCCCCTCCACTCGTTACCTTTCCTCCTTCTTTTTTCCTTTCCCTTCCTCCACTTACACTATCCTCCACAACTCTATTTTCCTTTCCTACTTTCCTTTCTTTCCATTCCTTTCCTTTCCCCCCCTCACTTTCTCCTCCACCTCCTCTTTTTTCCTTTCCTACACTCCCTCCACTCCACTCCTTCATTTCCTTTCCTCCCCACGCTATCCTCCACTCCTCTTTTTTCCTTTCCTCCCCCCCCCCCTCATCCACTCCCACCCTTTCCTTTCCTTCCTTTCCCTTCCTTTCCTTTTCTTTCCTTTTCCTTTCCTTTCTTTTCCTTT
>CATNWA010019519.1:0-75000 GCA_951230385.1 Staurois parvus | reverse complement strand
AGGGGGGGGGGGAAGAGGGGGGGGGGGGGGAAGGAAAGGGGGGGGGGGGGGGGGGGGGAAGGGGGGGGGAGAAGGGGAGGGAGGAGGAAGGGGGGGGGGGGGGGGGGAGGGGGGGGGGGGGAGGAAAAAAGGAGGAGAAGGGGGGGGGAGGAGAGAGGAAAGAGGGGGAGGGGGGGGGGAGGAAGGGGGGGGGGAAGGGGGGGGGGGGGGGGAGGGAAAGGGGGAGGGGAGGGGGAAGAGAAGGGGGGAGGGGGAGGAGGGGGAGGAAGGGGGGGGAGGAGAGGAAAGGGGAGAGAGGGGGGGAGGGAAGGGGGAGGGGGGGGGGAGAGGGGGGGGGAGGAGGAAAAGAAGGGGGGAGGGGGGGGGGGGGAGAGGGGGGGGGGGGGGGGAGGAAGGGGGGGGGGGGGGGAGAAGGGGGGAGGGGGGGAGAAAGGAAAGAGAGAAGAGGGGGAAAAAAAAAGGGAGGGGGAGGGGGGGGGAGAGAGGGGGGAGGAAGAAAAGAGGGAAAGAGAAGAAGGGAGGGAGGAAAGAAAGGGGGGGGGAAGGGGGGGGGGGGGGGGGGGAGGGGGGGGGGGGGAAAGGGGGGGGGGGGGGGGGGGGGGGGGGGGAGGGGGGGGGGGAGGGGGGGGGGGGGAAGGGGGGGGAGAGGGGGGGGGGGGGAAGAGAGGGGGAGGGGGGAAAGGGGAGGAAGGAGGGGGAAGGGGGAGAAGGGGGGGGAGGGGGGGGGGGGGGGGGGGGGGGGGGGGGGGAGGGGGAGGGGGGGGAAGGAAAGGGAGAAAGAAGGAAGAGGGGAGGGGGGGGAAAAAGGGGGAGGGAAGGAGAAGGGGGGGGGAAGGGGGGAAAGAAGGAAGGGGGAGAGAAGGGGGGGGAGGGGGGGGAGAAGGAGGGTGGGGAGAGGGGAGGGGAGGGAAGAGGGGGAGGGGGGGGGGGGGGAAAAGGGGAAAGGGGGGGGGGGGGGGAGGAAGGAAAGGGGGGGGGAGGGGGGGGGGAGAGAGGGGGAGAGGGGGAGGTGGGGGAGGGAAAAGAGGGGGAAGGAGGGGAGGAGGGGAGAGAGAGGGAAGGGGGGGGGGGGGGGGAGGGGAAGAGGGGGAGGGGGGAGGGGGGGGGGGGGGGGGGAGGAGAAGGGGAAGAGGGGGGGGGGGGGGAGGGGAGAGGGGGGAGGTGAAGGGAGAGGGGGGGGGAAGGAGGGGGAGGGGGAAGTGGGGGAGGGGAAGGGAGAAAGGGAAGGGAGAAAGGGGAAGAGGGGGGAGGAAAGGGGGGAAGAGGGAAGAAAGGAGAAGGAGAAAAAAAAGGGGGAGGGGGGGGGGAGGGGGGAGGGGGGGGGGGAAAGGGAAGGGAGGGGGGGGGGGGGGGGAGGGAGGGGGAGGAGGAAGGGGAGAGGAAAGGAAGGGGATTTAGGAAGAAAGGGGAGGGAGGGGAGGAGGAAGGGGGGGGGAGTAAGGAGGGGTAGGAGAGAGGGGGGGGAGGAAGGAGGAGAAAGGAAAAAAAAAAGGGGAGAGGTAAGAAAGAAAGAGAAAATTGAAGGGAAGGGGAAAAGGAGGGGAGAGGGGGGGAAGGAAGGGGGAGGAGGGGAGGAGGGGGGGGAGGGGGAGAAAAGAAAGGAAGGGGGGAAGAAAAAGGGGGGGAAAGGGGGGGGAAAGGAGGAGAGAAGGGGAGGAAGGAGGAGGAAAGGGAAAAGGGGGGAAAAAAAGAGAGGAGAGAGAGAGAGAAGGAGGGGGAGGAAGGAAAGGGAAGAGAGGGGGAAGAAGAAGAGAAAAGAGGGGGAGGGAGGGAGGAAGGAAAGGGAGGAGGGAGAGAGAGAGGGGGGGAAGGGGGGGAAAGAGAGAAAGAAAAGAAGGAGAAGGGGAAGAAAGGAGAGGGGGGAGAGGGGAAAGGAGAGGAAGAAGAAGAAGGAAAGGGGGGAGAAGGAAGGGAAAGGGGGGGAGAGGAGGGGGAGAAGAAAGAAGAGGAAAAAAGGAAGGGGAGGAAAGGGAGGAGGAAGGAAGGAAAGAGGGAGGGGAGGAGAGGGTAGAAGGGGGGGGAGGAGAGGGGGGGAAGAAGGAAAAGAAAGGTATGGAAGGAAGAGAGAGAGGGGGGAGGGGAAGGGAAGGAGGAAGAAAGAAGGAAAAAGGAGGAAGGGGGAAGGAGGGGAGGAGGGGGGAAAAGGAGTGGAGAGAAGAGAGAAAGGAAGAAGGAGGGAGGAAAGGATAGAAGATGGAGGGGAAGGGAAGAAAGAAAGGAAAGAAGAAAAGTGGGAGAAGGGGGGAAGGAAGGAGAGAAAAGAAAGGAGAAGAGGGGGAAGAGAGAAGGGGAGGAAGGAGAGAAAGAAGAAAGGGAAAAGAGGAGAGGAGAAAATGAGGGGAAAGGGAAAAAAGGAAAAAAGGGGAGAAAAGGGGGGAGAGAAAGGGAAGGAGAAGGAGAAGAGTGAAGAAAAGGAAGGAGGGAAGGGAGAAGGGGGGTGAAAGAAAAAGGGGAGAAAGGAGAAAGGAAGGAAAAAAAAGGGAAAGGGGAGGGGAAGGAGGAGAGAGGAAGGAGAAAGAGTAAGAGAAAAGGAGGGAGGAAGAGAAGAAGGGGAAGGAAGGGAGGAAGGGAGGTAGGGAGAGAGGGAAGGAAGAGAGAAAAGAAGAGAAGGAGAAAGAGAGGGAAGAAAGGGAAGAGGGGGAGGGAGGGAAAAGGAGGAGGAAAGGGAAGGGAAGGAAGGGAAGAAGAAAGGAAAGGAAGAAAGGAAAGAGGGAGGGATGAAGGAGAGGAAAGGAAAGAAGGGAAAAGGGAAGGAAAAAAGGAATAAAGGAGAGGAGGGGAGAGGGAAAGAGAGGGGAAAGGAGAGAGGGGAGAAAAAAGAGAGAGAGAGGAGGGAGAGGGGAAGAGGGAGAGAAGGGAGGGGAAGAATGGGGAAGGTCTCTTGTTTTTAAGAAGAATTGAGAAGGAGATTAAGAAAACAGGAAGGAGGATTTTTTAACACCATTCTCTAAAGAAAGAGGGGAAGAAGATGGAAATAAAGAGAGAGAGGAAATTTTCCTGAGGAAGTAAAGAGAGGAGGCGGAGTTAAATCCGGAGAAGGGAGAGTAGAGAGAAAAAATAAAAGGAGGGAGGAGAGAAGAGTATGTGTGAATCCTAAAATGGAGGAGGAAGCGGGGAAGAGAAAAAAGAAAAAAAAAGCAAGTGTCAAGCTTGGAGGTCAAGAAAAGAGATTTTCAGGGGGGAGGAGGAAAAGAGGAGAGAGAGAAATCCATTGCTCTTTCTTCTTCCATGCAGTTTTCCTTAAAGAAGGAGCTCTCTCTGCTTTTTTTTATTTTGAGCTTTTTCATTCCACCTCTTTGTAAGAAATGAGGGTGAGAAAAAAGAGAGGGGAGAATATGGAAAGGTGTGCTGCTGATGACAGAGAAGGAGAAGAAGAGAAGAGGGAGGAGAAGGTGGACCAGAAAAAGGAGGAAGAGAGGAAACTGATTGTAATTGGCCTCTTTGACACGTTTCAGGAGAGAGAGAGGGCTGGTGAGTCTTTCTTTTTTAGTACTGTTTGTAAGCATTCTCAGAGATACGATGCAGGTTCTGCACTTTTAAAGACCCGAAGTGATCTGTGATCAAACTTTGTGGGGGAGTCTTAGGAGAGAGAACCTGGGGTCTTGGAAGGGAAAGTCTGGGGGGACCTTGCTAGATTCAAGGGGAAGGGGGGTGAAGGGGGAAAGGGTCTTCCTAGAAAGAGGTGGAGATCATAAGGTGTTTTCAAAATGAGCAAACCATATCCATCATCTCTTTGGTGGCCACAAAAGAAGACCGTTTTTTCCTTAGGAGACAAGCAGCGAAATAGAAGTAGAAGGAAGTAGGTTTATCTTCTGCCCACACATGAAAAAAATGGGCTTTAAAAATCACTGAGCTTTGTATCAACATCCAGACGGATTAGCACAGAAAGGTTCAGTAGGACCCGTTTCCTGGAGGGGGGAAGGAGGTAGGAAAGAAGGGAGGAAAGGTCCCTTTTCCTCCTTCCATCCTCCCTTCTTCTCTCTTTCTTTCTCTTCCTCACTTTTTCCTTCCCTCCCTCCCTCCCCCTCCCTCCTTCCTTCCTTCCTCCTTTTTCCTTCCCTTCCTTCCCCCCCTCTCCCCTTTCTTTCTTTCTTCTTAAGAAGGGGATTCTTTCCATCCAGAAAAGAGAGAGAAAGAAAGGAAGGGAGGAGAAAGAAAGATACTTCCAGAGAAGGGAGTCCTTTTCTCCTCCCAGAGGAAGGGGAGAGAGATCCCTCCCCTCCCCTTTCATTCCTTCCAGCTTAGGGGGAGGGGGGAGGGGAGGAAAGAGAAGGAAAAGAGGGGAGGGAAAAGGAGAGGGTTGAGGAAAAGGGAGGGGAGAGAGGAGAAAGGAAGGAGGGGGAGGTCCCTTTTTTTTCCTTCTTTTCTTTTTTTTTTTTTTTCTTTTCTTCCTTCATTAAGGAGGATAATGATCTTCTTCTTCCTTCCCTGCAGGGGGTTCCTTCCTTCCTTTTTTTTCTTTTCCTTCTCTCTTTCCTTCCCTTTCTTTTCCTTCATTCCTTTTTTTCAGATCCTCTCCTTCCTTCTTTCCTTTCTAACTCCCTTCCCTCTTCCTCCTTCTTTCTTCTCCTTGCTTCCTTCCTTCCTTTTTTTTCTTCCCTCCCTTCCATCCTTATGTCCCTCTTGCCCTTCCATCCTTCAATCTATCCCTCCCTCTCCCTTCCCCTTCTTCCCTTTTCCTTCCATTCCTTTTTTCCTTTCTATCCTCCTTCCTTCCTCCCTTCTCGATTTTTTACTTCCATTAGAGAAGGAGAGAGGGAAGAGAGGGGAGAGAGAAGAGAGAAAGAGTTCCTTCTCCTTCTTCCTTCATTTATATTCTTCTATCCTTTTCCCCCTCTTTTTTTTCTTTCTTTCTTCTTTCCTTCCTTCCTTTCCTTTTTTCTTTCTTCCTTCCTTCCTTCCTTCCTTTCCTTCCTTCCTTTCCTTCCTCATTGTCTCTTCCTTTCCTTTTTTCCTTCTCTTCACTCCTCTCTTTCCTCTCCTTCTCCTTCCTTCCATATTTCCTCCCTCCTTACTGCACTCCCTTCCTTCATTTTATTCTATCCTTCTTTCTAGGAAGGGGTTCTCTTCCCTTTCCATTTTTTCCTTCTTTTCCCCTCCTTCCTTCCTCACTCCCTCCATTTCCTTTCCTTCCTCCATTCTCTCTTTCCCTTTTCCCTTCCTTCCTTCTTCTCTTTCCATTCCTTCCTTTTCCTTTCATTTGATCCTTCCTTCTCAGAGAGAGGATCTTCCTTTCCTTTTTTATTTCCTTTACATTTTTCTTCCTCAAGAAAGGGGGAATCCTCTTTCCCTCCCTCCTACCTTTATTTCTTTCTTTTATACTTTCTGTCCTTCCATCCTTTCTCCCTTCTCTTTCCTTCATTTCCTTCCTTCCCTCTGACCCATTCTTTCCATCCTTCCTTCATTTCCTAACCTTTAAGAGAAGAAAGGAAGCTCCTTCCCCTTTTCCTCCTCCTCCTTTTTTTTCCTTCCTTATTTCCAAACTCCCTTTCCTTTGTTTCCTTTCTTTCTTCCCTTCCTTTCTTTCTTATATTCTCTCCTTCGGAATTTTTCCTGCAAAAAGGAGAAGAGACTTTCCTTTCCTATTCTATTCTATATCTTTTCTTTCTTCCATCCCTCCCATTCCTTTCAATTTTGAGAGAGAAGAGGAGACCTTCTTTTATTTTCTTCCTTCCTTCACCTTCAGTACCCTCCTTCTCCTTTCTTTCCTTTCTTCCCCCCTCCCCATCTCCATTTTTTCAATTCTTCCTTCATCCCTTCATTCCCTTCCATCCTTCTTCCCTACCTCCCTCAAGAAAGAAGAAAGGAAGGTTCCTCCCCTTTCCTCTTATCCTTTCCATCCTTCCTTCCATTTTTCTTGCCTTCTTCCCTCCCCTCCCCTCCAGGGAAAAAGGGGAAAGAGGAGAAGAGGTTAGAAAAGAGAAAGATTCCTTTCTTCCCTTCCCTCCAGAGGAAGGGAGGGGGGAAGAGTTCTCTACCCATGTTTCCCTTTCCCTTAAATTCTTTCCTTCCTATTTCCCAGCCTTCCTTCTTTTTTTCCTTCCTTCCTTCCTTCCTTCCTTCCTTCCTTCCTTCCTTTTCCTTCCTTCCTTCCTCCCTCCCTCCCTCCCTCCCTCCCACCCCTTCCCTTTCATCCTTATTCCCCTCTCCCTTCCTTTAATTCTTTCTTTTCCTTTCCTTTTTTTTCTCCTTTCCTTTCCTTCCTCCCCCTCCCTCCTTTCCTTCCTACCCTTCCTTAACTTCCTTCCTTCCTTCAGAAATGTAACTTCATACCTTCCCTCATTTCCTATCCTTTTCTTTCCTTTCCTTTCATAATCCTTTCCTTTCCATTCTTATTTCTTTCCTTTCCCTTCCTTTCCTTTCCTTTAATTTAATTTAAGATTTCCTTTCGTTTCCATTCGTTTTCTTTACTTTCCTCCCCTCAGGAAGGAGAAAGGGAAGAGGGAAGGGAGAAAGGGAGGACCCTACCCTCCACTCCTCTCCTCTTTTTTTCTTTCCTGTGTATGAAAAAGGAAAGGAAAGGAAAAGAAAGGAGGAGGGGAGGTAAGGGAAAAAGAAAAGAGTAGGAGAGGTAAGAAGGAGGAAAGGAAAGGAGGGAAGAGTGTAGGAAATTAGAAAAGGGAGGGGAAGGAAGAAAGAGGAAGGGGAGAAGGAAGGGAGAAAGAAAAAGAGGGGGAAAGAAGGGGGGGAAGGGAAGGGAAAAGGAAAGGGGGGTTGTAGGACAGGGAGGAAGGGAAGGAAAGGAGGGGGGGACCTTCCTGCCCTTACAGGAAAGGAAAAAAAAGAAGGGGGGGAGGAAAGAGGGAGGAGGAGTGGAGGAGAGTGAAAGAGGAGAAGGAAAAAAAAAGAGAGTGGAGTGAGAGGGGAGGGTGGGAGGGAAAAAAGAGAAGAGGGGGAGAGTGGAGAAAAGGGGAAAGGGTAAGAGAAAGGAAAAGGAAAAAAAAAAAAGGGGGGGGAGGAAAAAAAAAGCAGGAGGAAAGGAGGATAGGGGAGAGAGGAAGAATGGAGGGGAAAAGAAAAAGGGGGAACTTTCCTTTGGAGGGGAAGGTAGGTAGGGAAAGAAAAAAAAAGAGAGGAGGAGGAGAGGTGTAAGAGGAGGAAAGGAAAGGAAGAGGAAGAGGAGGAAGGGAAGGGAAGGAAAGGAAAGGGAGGAAGGAAAGAAGAGGTGGGGGGAGGGGGAAAAGGAAAAGGAAGGGAAAGAAAGGGGGAAGGGGGGATGTGGAGAAGGGGAGGAAAAGAGGAAGGAAAAGGGAGGAAAAAAGGGGAAGGAGAAAGGAAGAAGAAAAAAGGGGTTAGAAAGGAGGGTAAGGAAAGGAAAAAAGGAGGAGCGGAAAATAAGTGAAAAGGGGGGGGGGGGGAGAAAGGAGGAAGGAGTGGAGGGGAAGGGGAGGGGGAAAAAAAAAAAAGTGGTGGAGGGGGGTGAGGGGGGGGGGGAGGAAAGGAAAGGAAAGGGGGAGGGGGAAGGTAGGAAGGGAAAAAGAGGGGGAAAAGAGGGGGGAGGAAAGGAAAGGAAAGAGGGGAGGGAAGGGGGGAGGAGGAAAGAGGGGGGAGGGGAGGGAGAGAGGGGAGAGGAGAAGAGGGGGAAAAGAAGGGGGGAGGAAGGGAAGGGAAGAAGAGAAAAGGAGGGAAAAGAAGGGGGGGGGAGGGGAGAGGGAGGGAGAAGGAGGAAAGGAGGGAGGAAGGAGGGGGGGGGGGGAAAGGAGGAGAAGAAAGGAGGAAGAAGAGGAAGGGGAAAGGAAAGGGGGGGAAAGGGGGGAAGGAGGGGGGGAGGAGGAGGGGAAAAAGAAGGGAAGAAAGAGAGGGGTAAGATAGGGGGGGGGAGGGAAAAAAAGGAAGGGGAAAGGGAAGAAAGGGGGGGGGGGGGGGATAAGATAGGAAAAAAAAGGAGGGGAGGGGTGGAGAGTAGGAAAGGAAAGGAAAGTTAAGAAAGGGGGGGAGTGGAGGGGGGGGGAGAAAGAAAAAAAGAGGGGGGGGGGGGGGGTGGAAGGGGGGGAAAGGGGGGAAAGGGGGGGGGGGGGGGGGGGGGGGGGAAAAAAGGGGGGAGGGGGGGGGGGGGTGGAGAGAAGGGGGGGAAAGGAAAGCAAGGAAAGGGAAAGGAGAGGAGAGGAAAGGAAAAAGGAAAGGAAAGGAAAGGGGGGGGGGGAAAGGAAAAGGGAAAGGAAAGAAAAGGAAAGGAAAGGAGGGGGGGGGGGGGTATAAAAGGGGGGAAAAGAGGAGGGGGGGAGGTGAGGGGGGGGAAATAAGGGAAAAGGAGGGGAAGAAGAAAGGAGAAAAAAAAAGGGGAGGGGGGGGGGGGGGGAAGGGAAGAAAGGGAAAAAAGAGGAGGGAGGAGAGTGTGAGGGGGAGGAAAGAAGGAGAGGAATGGAGGGGAGGGTAGGAAAGGAAAAAAAGAGGAGTGGAGGAGAGTGTGGGAAAGGAAGAAAGGAAAGGAAAAAGGAAAAAGAAAAGGAAAAGGAAAGGGGGGGGGGGGGGAAAAAAGAAGGAATTGTGAGGGGGGGGGGGGAGGGAGGGGGGGGGGGAGGAAAGGAAAGGAAAAAGGAGAAGGAAGAGGAGGGGGGAGGGAGGGGGGGGGGGGGGGGGGGAAAGGAAAGGAAAAAGAAAAGGAAAGAGGAAAGGAAAGGAAAGGAGGGGTAGGAAGAAAGGAGGAAAGGAAAGGAAAAGAAAGGAAAGGAAAGGAAAAAAAAGGAAAGGGAGGAGGGGGGAAAGGAGGGGGGGGGGGGAAAGGAGGAAAGGGGGGAAGGGAGAATGTGGGGGGGGGGAATGAATGGAAAGGGAAAAGAAGGAAAGAAGAATAAGAGAGATAAAGGGGGGGTAGGGGGGAAAAAAAGAGGATGGAGGAGAGTGTTAAGGAAGGAAAGGAAAGGAAAGAAAAGAGGAAAGGGAAAGGCAATGAAAGGAAAGGAATCAAAAGGGGTGGGGAGGGGGAAGAAGGGGAGGAAAGGAAAAAAAAGAGGATGGGAGAGTTACGGGAGGAGAGGAAAAGGGAAGGAAAGGGAAAGGGAAAAGAAAGGAAAGGAGGAGGAAAGAGGGGGAAAGGGGGGGGAAGTTTGGAAAGGAAAAAAGAGGAGGAGGGAGGAGATGGTGAAGGGAAGAAAGGAAAAAGGAGGGAAAAGTGGAGGTGGAGAGAGGAAGAGGGTAGGGGGGAAGGGGAGAGGGGGAGAAAGGAGAGGTGAGAGGAAGGAAAGGGGGGGAAGGGAAAATAAAAGGGGGGGAAGAAAGAGAAAGGTAGAAAAGGAAAAAAGAGGGAGAAAGGATAGAAGAGGGGAAGGAGAAAAAAGAGGGAAGGAAAGGAGGGGAGAAAAGGGAGAGGGAGGAAAATAGGAAGAGAAAATAGGTGATTGAAGGAAAAAGGGGGGGAAAGGAAAGGAAAGAAAAGAAAGGAAAGGAAATGAGAGAGAGGATGGTAGGAAAGGAAAAAAGACGAGTGGAGGAGAAAGTGAAAGGAGGAAATGAAAGGAAAGGAAAGAAAGGGAAGGGAAAAAAAGGAAAAAATGGAAAGGAAAGGAAAAAGGGGGAAAGAAAATGATTTGAGGGGAGGGGAGGGGAGGAAGGGAAAAAAGAGGAAGGAGAGGAGGTGAGGGGAGGAAAGGAAAGGGGTGGAGTGGAGTAGAGGGGAGGGTAGGGGGGGGAAAAAAAGTGGAGTGGGAGGAGAGTGTGAGGGCTGGAAAAGAAAGGAAAAAGAGAGGAGGGGAGGGAGGAAAGACAAATGAAAGTGGAGGATAGTGTGAGAGGAGAAATAAAAAGGAAAGAAGTGGAGGGGAGGAGGAAAGGGAAAGGAAAAAAATAAGATTGACAATCTGCTGTTTTTGTGCTCTGCTCAGAGCGGAATTTCTTCTCTAGCATGGCGAGAGAAGAGAACAAGGGATATACTCCTAACTGATTGCAATTGGTCATTTTCAAACAAATTCATAGACTCTGGAGCTTGGTACTAGTCTGAATTTGCTATACTGTGTTTAAAAATTCTCCTTTATGTGATGCAGGTTCTGCTGTTCTAAAGCCCGCTCATGATCTGTGATCAGCAGAGCATCTTCATCTATCAAACTTTGTAGGACTCGTCACAGAGCACCATGCGCTTCTTGATCCGAAAGTGTGGGTGGTGACAGTAAAATGGGTCTTACTAGAAGAGGTGGAGATCATACACATAAGGTGTGTATTCATCATGAGCTACCATATCTAGCATCCCTTTCAGTACGGTGTTTGGTGGACACAAACATGACCACAAACCTGAGGCTTCACAATGCCGCGCAATAGATGTAGAAGAAAGAAAATTTTATTTTCTGCCCTCACATGAATAAATGCCAGCTTTAACTGATCACTTAGCTTTGTATCAACATTCAGATGCATTAGCAAAGGTTAATTAAGATCTGTACGTTCAATTTTAGCAGCATCAGCATCTGTAAAGAGTGGCTGAGAAAAAGGAGTTAGACTATTTTCTGGAATGCGGGGCAGAATCTCCGGAGCTGCTCAGCAAATGTTTGTCTGAGAGAGATGACAAACAAGACATTCTCCACATTGTGTAACTTCAGATTCCTGTTGTGCATCAATGATTATTGCAGAATTTTCATGTAGTGCAGGAGAAGATAACTGATCTTCCATCTTGTCCCCACCCAAAGTAGGAGTAGTCTGCAAACCAGAAAGTGAAGACAAGATCATTCATCTTTCCTTTCTTAAATCCATTAGTCTTTCCTCTGCCAAAGGCCGCTTACCTCATTTCCTGCACTATCTGCTTTAGTTTATTTTTCAGATTTTCTTTCCACCACTTTGAAAAAAAAAAAGAAGGGGGAAAGTGCTGGAGGATTTTCTGTGCTTAAGAATCTGCTGTTTTGAGAAGCTCTGCTCAGAGCGGAATTTCTTCTCCCAGCATGGCGATACCAGAACAAGGGATGTAAAAAATGATTTAAAAAAGAATTGGTCTTTTTTCAAAGTTTCATAAGAAAAGCTGGAGGGTATTAGAGAATTTGGAAAGAAAAAATGTGGATAAGGATTCTCCTTTATGTGATGCAGGTTAAGAAGAGGGGAAAGCCCGCCCATGATCTGTGATCATGAAGAAGGAGGAAAAGAGGGGGAGGGTCCTAGAGAAAGGGGAGAAGAGTTGAGAGAGAGGAGGAAAGAGACGAGAAGAAAGAGAAGGAAGATAAGAGGAAAGAAGGGGAGGGAAAAGAAGAAGAAGAGGGGAGGAAGGAAAGAAGAGAAAAGAAAAAAAAGGAGGAAAGAAAGAGAAGAAAAGAGATTGGAAAAAGAGGGGCAATGAGAGGGGGGAAAAAAAGAGAGTAGGGAGAGGGAGAGAAGAAAAGATGGGGAATCAGAAAAAGAAAGGAGTAAGGAAAGGAGAAAAGAGGGGGGGAAAAGAGAGAGAGGGAAAGGGGGGGGGAAGAAGAAAAAGAAGAAGGATAGAAAGGATATAAAGAAAGGGGGGGAAAAGAAAGGAAAAGGGAGTAGGGAGAAGAAGGAAAAAAAAAAGAAGATTAAGAGGAGGGGGAGGGGAGAGGGGAGAGGAAAGAGGAAGAAAGAAAAGAAGAAGGAAAGAAAAAAAGAGAGGTTGGAGAGGAAGGAGAGGAAGGAGAGGGGAAGAAGAGGATGAAGAGTAGAAAAGGAAGAGAAGAGGAGAGAAGGAAAGAAAGAAAAGAAAGAAGAGAAGAAGAGGGAAGGGGGAAGGAAGAAAGAAGAGAAGGGAAGAGAAAGGAAGAAAGAGGAGAAGGGAGGAAAGAAGGGGAAGAGAAAAAGGAGGGTCCCTTTAGGGAAGAAGGTTAAAAAAGAAAGCCTGAAATGATCTGAAAAAGAAGAGAAAAATAGAAGGAAGAGTGAAAGTCTGAGAAGAAGAAGAGAGAAAAAAGAAGGGAGAGATGGGAAAAGGGTAACAGGGAGAAAGAAAGGGAGAAATGAAAGAAAAGAAAGGGAGAAAGGAAAGAAGGAGGGAGGAGGGAGGAGAGGAGAAGGAGAAAGGAGGGAGAAAGGGAGGAAGGAAGGGAGGAAAAAGAAGAAAAAGAAGAAAGAAGAGAAAAAAGAAAAGAAAGGGTAAGGGAAGAGGGAAGGGAAGGGAGAAGGAGAAAGAAAAAAAAGAAAAGAAAAGAAGGAAGAAGGAGGGGAAAAAAGGGGAGGAAGGGGAAGAAGAGGGAAAGCTGGGGAAAGAGGAAAGGAAGGAGAAAGAAAGAGAAAGAAGAAAGGATGGAAAGGAAGAAGGGAAGGGAAGGAGGAAAGGAAAGGGAGAATAGAAGAAAAGAAAGGAAGGAGAAAAGGGGGGGGGGAAGGAGGGTAGGATGGAAAGAGAAAGAAAGGAAGAAGAAAGGAGAGAAAAGGAAGGGTAGGAAAGGAAGGAAGGAAAAGGGAAGAAGAAATGAGAAAAGGAAGGAAGGAAAAGGAAAGGGAGGAAGGAAAGAAGAAAGAAGAATAAAAGGAAGGAAGGAAAGAAGGAAGGGAGGGGAGTGAAAGAAGAAGATGAAGGAAAGGAAAATAGGAAGGAAGAAAGAAGAAGGGAAGGAAGAGAGAAGGAGGGGGGAAGGAAAGGAAAGAGAAGGAGAGAAAAGATATGAAGGAAAGAAATTAAGGGAGGGGAGGAAATCAGGAAGGGATGGGAGGATGGGAAGGAAAGAGGAAAGAAGGAACGAGAGAGAAGAAGGAAGGAATGGAGGGGAGGTTAGCCGGAAGGAAAGCAAGGGAAGGAGGGAGGAGGAAAAGAAGGAAGGAATGAGGGGAGGAAGAAGGAATGGAAGGGAAGGAAGGAAGGGAAGGAAGGAAAGGATGAAAGGAATGAAAGGAAATGGAGATGGAGAGGGGGGGGGAGAAGGAGGGGAGGGGAAGTGAAAGAAAGGAAGTAAAGAAGGGTAGGAAGGAAAGGAAGGAAAAGGGAAGGGAGAGGAGAAGAAAAGAAAAGGGAAAGGAAGGAAGAAGAAAAGGAGGAGAGGAGAGAGAGGAAGAGAGGAGGAGGAAGGAAGGAAGGAAGGAAGGGAGGAAGAGAAGGAGAGAGGGGAGGAAAGAAGGAGAAATGAAGAAAAGGAAAAAAGGAAGGAGAACGATAGCGTGAAGGAAGGATTTGGAGAGAGGAAAGGGGGGGAGAAGTGAAGAAAGAAGAAGGAAAGGAAAAAAAGATATGAAGGAAAGAAATGAAGGGAGGGGAGGAAGAGGGAAAGAAAGGGAGAAGGTGGAAGGAAGGAATTTCCTAGGAAGGAGGAAGGAAGGAAGGAAGGAAAGAAAGAGGAAGGAAGGAAAGGAAGGAAGGAAGGAAGAAGGAAGGGGAAAGGAAGGGGGGGAGGGGAAGGGGGAAGGAACGGAAGGAAAGGAAGGATGGGAGGAAATGAAGGGGAAGAATGAAGTAGCGGGAAGAAGAAAGGAAGAGAAAGGAAGGAATGGAGATAAGAAGAGAAGGGAAGGGAAGAAGTACGAATGGAAGGAAATGGAGAAGGGGAGGTGGGTGAAGGAAAGGAAAGGGGGAGGGAGGGATGGGAGGGAAAAAGGGAAGGAAAAGAGGAAGAAAAGAAAAGAGGGAAGGAAAGAAGGAAGGAAGGAAGGAAGTGGAGGGGAGTGAAGGAAGAAAGGGATGAAAGGAGATGAATGAAGGAGAAGCGGGAAGGGAATGGAGGGAGGAAAGGAAAAAAAAAGGAGAGAGAGGAAGGAAGGACGACAAGAGGAAGAAGGAAAGGGAAGGGGAGAGAGGGATAGGAGAAGGATTGGAGGAAGGAAGAGAGGAAGGAAAGGGAGGGCAGGAGGGAAATGAAAAAGGGAGAGCAGAATTGAAAGAGGGGAAGGGAAGGAAGGAATGAAGGAAGGAAGGAAGGGATGAAGGAAAGAAAGAAAGGAAGGAGGATAGAAATTTAGGGAGGGAAGGAAGGAAGAGAAGGTAGGGGAAGTGTGAAAAGGGAAATGGAAGAGAATGGAAAGGGAAGGAATATGAAGGAAGGGAACGGAAAATGAAGAAAGGAGAAGAAGGAAGGAAAGAAGGATGGAAGGAAGGAAAGAAGGATGGAAGGAAGGAAAGAAAGGAAGGAAGGAAGGAGGGAGGAAGGAAGTTAGGAATTTCTATTTGCTGTGCAAAGACTTTTGTCTTTTTTCAGTTAGATTTTCATTCCCCACAAGCAAAGCAATTGCTACACTTTAGCTCACGAAGTCGACAGACCAGTATGAAGGGCAGAGATGGAATATATTGAACCAGTGACCAGTTTACTGGTTTGCATTAGTGGCTCTTATTTTGGGGACTGCAAGATGCAAGATCAGTTTGCTGCACTACATGAAAATGCTGATAGCAAATCATGGTTCACACCTGGCCGTCTGATGCACGGCCCTGTATCTGAAGTTACGCAGTGTGGAGTATGTTGTTTTTCATGAAGCAGACAGACTTTTTCTGAGCAGCAGCAGGAGATATAAGGATCCGTCTTTCAAAAAATCGCCAAAACTTGTTTTTGTCAGCCACTCTTCCCAAGAGCAATGGATTTAAGAAAGGAATGATAAAAAAAAAGATCTTGACAGTTCCAAGCTTGACACTTCTTTAGAACATGAAATGGCTCATTTGGAATAGACTTACTTGCTGTGCAATGACTTTTGTCTTTTTTCAGCTAGACGTTTAACAACCCCAAAAGCAGCTGCTTCTTCCTTTCCTCTCTCCTCCCCTTCTTCCTTCATCCCTTACCTCATTCCTTCCCTTCCAACCTTTCCTTTCCTTCCTTCCCACCCTCCCTCCTCCTTCTTTCCTTTTTCCCCTTCCTCTACTGGTTTTCAGACTGCTCTTATTTTGGGTTGGTACAAGATGATAGATCAATTTTCTCCACTACATGAAAATTCTGATATAATCACTGCTACACCTGGCTGTATGATACAAGACCATGAATCTGAAGTTAAGTAGTGTGGAGTATGACGTTGTTGCTGAACAGCAAATCCTTTTGCTGATCCTTTTCCGTCTTTAAGAAAATCGCCAAATTTTGTTATTCTCTTCTTTTCCCCAGTTGCACGTGCAGGTCTTACTGAACCTGTGCTAATCCGTCTGGATGTTGATACAAACCTAAGTGGTCAGTTAAAGCTGGCCTTTATGTGAGGGGGAAAGATAAACCTTTGCTTCTACATCTACTGCTTTGCATTTTGAACCCTCAGGCACAAAAGGTCATCTTTGTGGCCACCAAACACCGTACTGGATATGGTATCTCATGATGAAACACCTTATGTGTATGATCCCCACCTCTTTCTAGGAATACCCTTGAAACTGGCAGTTGATCCACAGTTTCGGGATGAAGAAGCGGAGATGGTGCTCTAGGACGAGTCACACAAAGTTTAATAGATGATGAAGATGCTCTGCTGATCACAGATCATGAGCGGTCTTTAGAACAGCTGAACCTGCATCACATCTTTGAGAATGCTTACAAACAGTACAGCAAATCCAGACAAGTACCCAGCTCCAGAGTCTGTGAAACGTTTCAAAAAATCCAATTAAAATCAGTTGGGAGTACATCCCTTGTTCTGATCTCGCCTTGCTGGGGAAAGAAATTCCGTCTGAGCAGAGCTCCAAACAGCAGAAGCAGCTTTTCTTACAAATCGGTGGAATGAAAAAGCTGAAAAAATCCTGAAAAAAGCAGAGTAATCCAACAACTGATTTTGGCAACAGAAAGAGCAATGCATTTAAGAAAGTAAAGATGAAGAAAAGATCTTGAAACTTCCAAGCTTGACACTTGCAACAACTTACAACACTGTTTGGAGAACATGACATGGCTCATTTGGAATAGACTTAATTGCTATGCAATGATTGCAGATGGGATTTATTATTATTGAGAAGAAAGAGAAGTGCGCCAGACTAAGTGCAGTATGAATATAAAAGTTTATTGCACACAAGATTATAAAAACTCACAAGAAGTGGGTAGAATTATTATTGAACCAGTGACCAGTGACTGAACCAGTGACCAGTGACTGCTGGTGTTCTGGGTGCATGGGCTTAAATACTTGAATTAATTTAATACTTGATTTTTGATCTAATCTTAAAGCCGTCTGATCCACGGCCATGAATCTGAAGCTACGCAGTGTGGAGTATGTTGTTTATGAAGAAGCAGAAAGACTTTTGCTGAGCAGCTGAGGAGATGCTTGCCCTTCATCTTCCAGAAAATCGCCCCACCTTGTTCTTCTCAGCAGCTCAATCGCAAGATGCTGCTAGAATTTTCCCGTGCAGGTCTTACTGAACCTGTGCTAATCCGTCAAAATGTTGATTATGAAGCTAAGTGATCAATTAAAGCTGGCATGTTTTAAAGTAAGGGCTTTCTGCGCTGCATTGTGAAGCCTCAAGGTAGAAACGGTTTATCTTTCTACTTCACTACCTGCCTTCTTTCAGTTCCCTCCTTCACTCCCCTTAACTTCCTTCCTTCCTTCCTTCCTCCTTCCTTCCTTCCTTTCTATCCACCGTTTCTTCCTATTTCCTTCCTCCCCCTTTTCTTCCTCTTTTTCTTCCTCTCTCCTTCCCTTTTCCTTTCTTCACTTCCTCCCTTTACTTGCTTCCTTTCTTTCTTCTCCTTCCTCCTTCATTCTTTCTTTCCCATCTCCATTTCCTTCAATTCTGCCTACAATCCCTTCCCTTCTATTCTCCATTCAATCCTTTTTGCCTGCCTCATTCCTTCCTTCATTTCCTCCGATCCTTCCTTTTTTCCTTCCTCTACTCTGTTCCTATCTTCTCTCCCCCCATTCACTCTTTCCTTCCTTCCTAACTTCCTCCCTTTTTACCCTTCCTTTCCTTTCTTTTTTCCTTCACTCTCCTCCCTTCCTTCCTTCTTTCCTTCTCTCCTTCCTTCCCTTTCTTCTCTTCCTTCTTTCCTTTTCTGAATTCCTCCCCTCCCTTCATTTCTTTCCTTCGTATCTTTTTCTTCCTTCCTTCCTTTCTTTCTTCACTTTTTTACTTATCTCCCTTTTTTCCCTTTCTTATTCTTCCCTTCCTCTTACCTTCCCTCTTTTTTTTTTCCTTTCCTTTCTTTTCTTTTCTTTTCTATCCTTCCTTCCCTTCTTTTCTTCTTTCTATCTTCCATTTTTCCTTCTCCCTTTTTCTTTACCTTCTTCCCCCCCATTTCCTTTCATTCTCATTCATCCCATCCTTCCCTTCCTTCTTCTTTCCTTTCCATCTTTCTTCCCTCCCTTCTTTCCTTCCTTCCTTTTCTTTCCTCCTTCCCTTTTCCTTCTGGCTTCCCTCCCTCCTTTTTTTTCATCTCCTTTTTTCTTTCCCTCCTTCCTTCTTTTCTTCTTCTTCCCTTCCTTTTCCCTTCTTCCTTCCTTTTTTTTCCCCCCTCCCCATTCCCTCTCTTTCCTTTTCCTTTTCTTTCTTTTTTTTTTTTTTTCCCTTCCTTCCTTCACTCTCCTCCACTCACTTCCTTCCTTCCTTTCCTTTCCTTCCTTCCTTTCTTTTTCTTTCCCTCCCATCCCCTTCCCTCCACTCCTTCTCCTCTCCTTCTCTTTTCTTTCTTTTCCCTTTTTACCTTCTTTCACTTTTCCCTCCTTCCTTTTTCCTCTCCTTCCTTATTCTTTTCTCTTCTTCCTTCCTTCCTTCCTTCCTTCCTTTCTTTTTTTTACCTCCTTCCTTCCTTTTCTCCCTCCCCCCCTCCCTCTCCATCCTTCCTTCCTTCTTTTCCTTCCTTTTTCTTTTCCTTCCTTCCCTTTTTTTTCTTTCTCTTTTTTCCTTTTCCCTTCCTCCTTTCTTCCTTCCTATTTCTTATCATTTCTTTCTTACCCCCTTTTCCCTTTTTCCTTCATTACGTTCTTCTCTTCCTTTCTTCTTCCTCTTTCTGACCTTCTTTTCTTCCTTTCCTTCACTTTCATCCCTACAATCTTTCCTTTCTCTTTACTTTTTCCTTCCTCCCCTCCCCCTCTCCATTTCCTTCTTTTCTTTCTCTCATCCCTACCTTCCTTCCTTCCAATCCTTCCTTTCCTTTTTCCCTTTCCTCATTCCTTCCTTCCCTTTTTTCCTTTCTCCCTCCTTTTCCTATCCTTCTTCCCTCTTCCTTTTCCTCTATTCCCTTTCTTTTCTTTCCTTTCCTTCCTTTTTTTTCCCTTTCTTTTTCCTTCCCTTTCCTTCTCCTTCCCTCTTTTCTTTCTTTCCTTCTCTCCCTTTTTTTCTGCTTTCTTCCTTTCTTCTTCCTTCTTCTTTCCCTGCTCTTCCTTTTTTCCTTCTTTCCTTCCTTCCTACCTTTCCTTCTTTTTTCTTCCTTTCCCTTTCCTTTCTTTTTTAAATTTCCTTTACTTCCCTTTCTTTCCTTTCTTTTTTTTTCCTTTCCTTTCATCCCTCCTTCTCCTACCTTTTCCCTTTTCTTCCATTTCTTTCCATTCTTTTCTTCTGTCTTCCCTTCTCTCCCCCTTCCCTTTTTTTTTTTTTTTTAACTTCCTTTTTTCCTTTCTTCCTTTCCTTTCTTTCTCTCTCCTTTACTTTTCTTTCCCACCTTCCTTGCTTTTGCCTTCATCCCTTCCCTTTTCTTTCACCTCCATTCCTTTCCTTTTCCTTCTCTTTCCATTTTTTTTTCTTTCCTTTTTTTTTTTTTCCTTTTTTCCTTCCTTCCTTCCTTCCTTCCTTCCTTCTTCTTCCTTTCCTTCCTTTTCCTTTCTTCCTTCTTCTTTCCTTCCTTTCCTTCCTCCTTCTTCCCCTTCCCTCTTCTTTCCTTTCCCTTTCTTTCCTTTCTTTTTCTTCTTCCCTCCCTCCCTCCCTTCTATTCCTTTCCTTCTTTCCCTCCCTTCCCTTACTTGCTTCATTGCTTCCTCCTTCCTTCCTTCCTTCATCTCTCTTTCATTTTCTCCTTCCTTCATTTCTTCCTTTCTTCTTTCTTTCTTTTTCTGCTTCCTTCTTTCACTCCATCCATCCCCTTCCCTCCCTTCTTTCTTCATTACTTCTTTCCTTCCTTTCTCCTTTCTACTCTCCATTTCCTTCCCCTCCTCTATCTCCTCTTCATACTTCCCTTCCTTCCTTCTCTTCTCCTCCCCTTCCAAATCCCCTTCCTCTTCCATCCTTCATTCCTATCTCCTTTCTTTCTTCTTCTTTCCTTCTTCCTTTTTTCCTTTTTCCTTCTTCTTTCCCTTTTTCCCTTTTTTCCTTTTTTCTTTCTCAATTCCTCCATTAACTATCCTCTTCTTCCAATCCTTTCTTTTCTTTTTTCCCTTCCTTTTCCTTCCTTCCCTTCATTTCTTTCATTCTTTCCTTCCTTCCTTCCTTCTTTTTCTTTTTTCCTTCTTTCCATCCTTCCTTCCTTCCCCCCTCCTTTCCCCCCCCTATCCCCATCCATTTCCTTTCATTCGTCATTCATCCCTTCCTTCCCTTTCATCCTCTCCCTTCCCTTCCATCCTTCTTCTCTCCTTTTCATCCTTCCTTCCTTTTCTTCTTCTTCTCTGCTTTTTCCTTTTCCTTCCCCTCCTTTCCTTCCTCTTCCTTCCTTTCTTTCCTTTCTTCTTTTCTTTACTTTCTCTTTTCTTCTTTTTTCCTTCCTTTTTCTTCCTTTCTTCTTCCCTTCCTTCCTTCCATTTCTTTCTACTTCCTTTTTTTCCTACTTCCTTCCCCCATCTTTTCTTTCTTTCCTCTTCTTTTTCCTTTCTTCCTCCCATCCTTCCCTTTTCTTTCCCTCCTTTTTCCTTTCACTTTTTTTTTTTCCCTTTTCTTTTTCCTTCTTTCCCTTCCTACCCTTTTTCTTCCTTTCCTTCCTCTCTTTCTCTTTCTTCCTTCCTTTCCCTTCCTTCCTTCCTCCTCCTTCTTCCTTCAATCCTTCCTTCCTTTCCCTTCCTTTCCTTCCTTCCCTCCCCTTCCCCCCTCTTCTTCTCCTTCTTTCATTCCCTTCCCTACTTCCCTTCCTTCTTTTTTTTTTTTCCCCTTTTCAAACTTCTCCCCTTTCCTCTTCTTTTCCTTCCTTCCTTCTCTTCCTTCCTTCTTTCTTCCTTTTTTTCTTCTTTTCCTTTTTTTCTTTTCCTTTCCCTTTTCCTCCCCTTTCCTATCCTTCCTTCCTTTTTTTCTTTCTTTCTTTTTCCCTCCTCTTTCCTTTCCTTCTTCCCTTCCTTTTTTCTTTCCCTTTTTTTCTTTTCCTTCCCTCACCTCTTTCCCTTTTTTCTTTTCTTTTTTTTTTTTTTCCCTTCCATCCCAATCCTCCCTCCTTTCCTTCTTCCTTCCCCCCCTCCCCTTCTCCATTTCCTTCCATCTCTTCCTTCCTCTCTTTCTTCTTATCTCTCTTTTCCATTTTTTCCCTTTCCTTTTTTTTTCTTCTCCCTCCTTCCCTTTCTTTCCTTCATTTCCTCCCATCTTTCCTCTTGCTTTCTTTTCTTTCCCTCCCCTCCTTTCCCCCCTCCCTCCTTCCCTCCCTTCCTTCCTTTCTTTTCCTTCCTTCCTTCCTTCCTTCCTTCCTTCCTTCCTTCCTTCCTTTCCCTTCCCTTTTTTCCTCCCTTCCTGAATTCCTCCTCCTCTCCCCTTTTTTTCATTTCTTTCCTTCTTCTTGCCTTCCTTCTTTCCTTTCTTCTTTCTTACTCTTCCTTCAACCCTACTTCCCTCTTTTTTTTTTTCCTTTCTTTTTCTTTTTTTTTTTCTTCCTGCCTTCTTCTTTTTCTTTTCTTCCTTTACTTTGTTCCTTTGTCCTCCCTCCTCTTTCCACTTCCTTCTTCTTCCCTTATTTCCTTCCTTCCTTATTTCTTTCCTTCCTTCCTTCCTAACTTCCTCCTCTTTCTTCCCTTTCTTCCTTTCTTCCTCCTTCCCCTCCCTTTCCTCCCTCCCCCCTTCTTTCCTTCCTCCTCCTTCCTTCCTTCCTTCCTTCCTTCCTTCTTTCCTTCCATCCCTTCCTTCCTCTCTCCTTCCTTCCTTTCTTTCCTTCTTTCCTTTTCTTTTTTTCTCCATTTCCTTTCCTATCTATTCTTTCTACCCTTCTTTTTCTTTTTTTACCTCCCACCTCTTCCTTCCTTCCTTCCTTCCTTCATTTCTTTTCTTTCTTCTTACCTTTTTCTTACCTACTTTTCTTACCTACTTTCCTTCCTTTCCCTCCTCCCCCTTCCATCCCTCCTTCCTCCCCCCCCCTCTCTCTCCATTTCCTTTCATTCGTTCATTCATCCCTTCCTTCCCTTCCATCCTTCTTCTCTCCCTTATTCCTTCCTGCCTTCCTTTCCCTCCCCTCCTTCCCTTTTTTTTCCCTTCCTCCTTTCTTCATTTTTTACCTCCTCTCATTCCCTTCTCTTCCATACTCCTTTTTTTTTTTTTCTCTTCCTCCTTCCTTCCTTCCTTCTTTCCCTGCCTTCCTTCCTTTTCTTTTCCTTTCTCCCTTCCTTCTTTCTTCCCTTCTCCCTTTCCTTCTTCCTTCTCTTCTTTTCTCTTTTTCCTTCCCCACTTTCCTTTTCCCTTTTTTTTCCCTCCTTTCCCTTTCTTTTCCTTCCCTCCTCCCCTTTCCTTCTTTTCCTTCTTTCCTTCTTACCCCTCTCACCTTCCCTTTGCTTCCATTTCTCCCCTTCTTTCCTTTCTTCTTCCTTCCCTTACCTCTCTTTACCATCCTTCCTTTTTTTTTCCCTTCCTACCCTTCCTTCTCTTCCTTCCTTCCCTCCATCCCCTTCCTTTCTTTCCTTGCCTTCGTATCCTCCCTCCTTTCATTTCCTTTCCTTTCTCTCTCCCCCTTTCCTTTCTTTTTTTTTCCTTTCCTTTCCTTTCCTTTCATTTTCCTTCTGTCCTTCCTTCCTTTCCTTCCTTCCTACCTTCCCTCCCTTCCTTCCAAACATTTCTTCCTCCTTCCCCTTCCCTCCTTCCTTTTCTTTCCATTCTTCCTCCTTCCCTTCCTTCCTTCCTTCCTTCCTTTGCATTTCTATCCACCATCCCTACTTCCTTCCCTCTTTCTCTTCCTCTTTCTTCCTCTTCTTCCTCTCATCCCCTTTCTTCCCTCCCTCCCTTCCTTCTTCCTTCTTCCTTCCTTCTCCTTCCTTCCTTCCTTCCCTTCCTTCCTTCCTTCCTTCCTTCCTTCCTTCCTTCTTCCTTTCCTTCCTTTTCCTTTATTAATTCCCTTTCTTTCCTTCCTCCTTTCCTCCCTCCATTAAATCCCCTCAACTCTTTTACTTCTTCCTTTCTTTCCTTCCTTACCCCCTCTTTTCCTTTCCTCCTTTTCCTATTCTATCCTTCCTTCCTCTCCCTTTGCTTCCTTTCATTCCTTCCATCCTGAACTTCTCTCGCTATCTTTCCCTCCTTCTTTTCTTCCTATCCTTCCCTTCCATCCCTACCCTTCTTCGTAATTCTTTTCCTTCCTTCACGCCCTTCCCCATCTCCCCCCATCCCCATGTCCTTCTTCCATTCTTCCTTCATACCTTCCTTTCTTATCTCAATTCCATCCTTTCCCTTCCTTTCTTCTTCCCTTTCTTTTTTTCATTCCTTCCTTCATTTCCTCCCATCCTTTCCTTCCTTCCTTGTTTTCTTTCCCTTTTTCCCTCCCCTCCTTTCCCTCCTTTCCTTCCATCCAGGATAGGGAGGAATTGAGACAAGGAAAGAAGAAAGAAAGAGAGGGGGGGAGTGAAGGTGAAAAAAGGAAGGAAGGGAAGAAAGGGAGGAAGTTATGAAAGAAGGAAAGAAATAAGGAAGGAAGGAAAGAGAGAAGAAGAGCGGAGAGGGAGGATAGAAGAATGGAACGAAGAAAGAAGGGCAGGAAAAAAAAAAAAAGAAAAGAAAGGAAAGGAAAGTGAAAAAAGGGAAGGAGGGAGGAAGGAATAGTAAGAAGTGAAGAAAGGAAGGAAGGAAGGAAGAAAGATATGACGGGAAAGAAATGAAGAGAGGGAGGAAATCAGGAAGGGAGGGGAGGAAGGGAAGGAAAGAGGAAGGAAGAAAGGAAGGAAGGAAGAAAAAGAAAGGAAAGGAAAAGAAAGGAAAGGAAAGGAAAGGAGGGAAGGGATGAAGGCACAAAGGAAGGAACAGGATGGAGAGAAGGAGGGAAGGAAGGGTAGGAAAGAAAGAAAGGAATTAAGGGAAGGGGAGGGAAGAGAATAGGGGAACGCAGAAAGGAAAGAACGGGAAAAATTGAAGCAAATGGAAGGAAGGAGAAGGGGAAGAAGGAAAGGAAAAGAAAGAAAGAATAAAAGGAATGGAGGGGAATAAGGGGATGAAAGGAAAGGGAATGGGAGGAATAGAAGGGAAGGGGATTGACGGAGGGAAGGGAAGGAAGGAAAGAAAGAAGGAAGTAAGAAAGGAAGGAAGGGAGGGAAGGATGGACGAGAAGAAAGGAAGGAAGGAAGGGAAGGGAAAAGAGGGGAGGGGAGGGCAGCAGGCAAGAAAGTAGGGAAGGAAGGAAGGAAGGAAAGAAAGGAAAGGAAAGGAAAGGAATGAAGGGAGGGAGGGAACAAGGATGGAAGGGAAGGTAGGGATGAAAAAATAATAGTAGGAAATGGAGATGGGGAGGGGGAAAGGAAGGAAAGAAGAGAGGAAGGATTGCCGGGATGGAAGTGAAAGAAAGGAAGAAAAGAAGGTCAGGAAGGACAGAATGAAAGTAAGGGAAGGGAATAAAGGAAGGGGAAGGAGGGAAGAAAGAAGGATTGGATTGGAAAGGAGGAAGGGAGAAAAGGAAAGAAGGAAGAAAAAGGGAAGGAAGGAGAGAAGATAAGAAGGAAGGAGGGAAGGGAAAGAAAGAGGAAAAGAAAGGCATGGAAGGAATGAAGAAGAGGAGGAGAGGGAAGTAAGAAAGGAGGGAGGAAAGAAGGAAGGAAAAGGATGGAAGGAAAGGAAAGGAAGGAAGGAAGAAGGAAGAGAAGGAATGAAAGAAGAAGGGGAGGGAGGAAAGGAAGGAAGGAGAGGAAGGAAAAAGAAAGAAAGAAAGAAAGAAGGAAGGAAGGAAGGAAGGAAGGAAGGAAGGAAGGAAAGGAAGGGAAGGAAGGAAGGAAGGAAGGAAGGAAGGAAGGAAGGAAGGAAGGAAGGAAGGAAGGAAGAAAGGAAAGGAAACAAAAAAAAGGGGAGGGAGTGAAATGAGGAAGAAATGGAGGGGAAAAAGGGGGGAAGAAGGGAAAAAAAAAAAGAAGAAAGGATAGGAGATGAAGGAAGGATGGGGAAGGAAAAAAGAAAGGAAAGAAAGAAGGTAGGAGGGAGACAGGATAGAAAAGGTAAGGAAGAAAAATAGGGAAAGGAAAAAAAAAAAAGAAAGGTAGATATGGAGAGAAATGGAGTGAGGAAGGAAGGAAGGAAAAAAAAGAAGGATGGAAGGGAAGGAATGGAAAAAAAAAAAAAGGGAAGGAGGAAGGGAAGGAAAGGAAGGAGGGGAACAAGGGAAAGAGAGAAGGGAGGAAGAAAAAAAAAAAAAAGGAAAGCAATGAAATGGAGAGGGAGTGAGGAAGGAGGGGAATGAAGGAAAGGCAAGGGAAGAAAAGGGAAAAAGGGATGAATAGAAAAAGATAGAATAAATGAAGGAAGGAAGGAAGTGCAGTAAGGAGGGAGGAAATAAGGAAGGAAGGAGAGGAAAGAGAGAAAGGAAAAAAAGGAAGGAAAGAGTGAATTAAGGAAGGAGGGAAGGAAAGAAGGAAGGAAAGGAGGGATGGAAGGGAAGTAAGGAAGGAAGGGAAGGAAGGAAGGAAGAAGGGAAGGGAGGAAAGGAAGAAAGGAGAGGAAGGAAAGAAAGAAGGAAGGAAGGAAGGAAAGAAAAGATAGGATAGGATAGGATAGGATAGGATAGGATAGAAAAGGGAAAAAGAGATGAAAGGAAAGAAGGAAGAAAGAGAGAGAAGGAGGCAAGGACGGGAAAGAAAAAAAAGAAAGGCATGGAAGGAATGGAGAGGAGGGGAGGGAAAAAAAGTGAGGAAAAGGAGGAAGGAAGGAGGGAGGGAGGGAAGAAGGAACGTAGGGAGGAGAGAGAAAGAAAGAGAGAAGAAGGAAGGAAGGAGGAGAAGGAAGGAAGAGAGGTAAGGAAGGAGGAGAAGTGAGGGAAGAAGGAAGGGAAGGGGAGAGAGGTATAGGAGGAAGGATGGGGAGGAAGGAAGAGAGGAAGGAAAGGGAGGGAGGAGGGAGAATGGAGAAGGGAGAGCAGAATGGAAAGAGGGGAAGGGAAAGAAGGAAGGAGGGAAGGGATGAAGAAAGAAGGATGGAGAAGGAATGAGGGGGGAGAAGGAAGGAAGGAGGATAGAAATTTAGGGAGGGAAGGAAGGAAGAAGAAGGTAGTGGAAGAAAAAAAAAGTAACGGAAGGGAATGGAAAGGAAGTAAGGAAGGGGCCAATGAAGAAAGGAGAGGAAGGAGGGGAAGGGAGGAATGGAAAGATGAAGTGGAAGGAAGGAAAGAAGGAAGGAAAAAGAAAGAAGGAAAAGAAAGGAAAGGAATTAAAGGAAAGGAAATAAAGAAGAATGGAAAAGAAAGGAAAGGAAAGGAGAGGAGGGAAGGGATGAAGGCACAAAGGGAGGAAGGGGATGGAGAGCAGGAGGGATGAAAGGAAGATAAGGAAGGGTGACAGGAAATGTATGTTACTTGCCCTCCATTTTGTTTTTTTTATATACACCATTTTGTCTAGATAATTAAATGTATGTAATTGTGTGTTACGTTACGTGCTATAGAACTGAACCCACTTATTCTTTTGATTTAGCTTTGCTCAAGGCATGAAAAGTATCCAGTTATTTCTTTGTACTAACAACACCTGCTTCTGCTATGATATAGTTAAAAGTCAACCACTTCTGCTCCATGGGAAAATAACAAAATAACTGTTGGTTTCTTGTAAATGTTTCAAGGTCTGGGAAATCTAAATTGTTCACGTACACAGCCTTGACAAGTACCCAGTGAAATTCCATTCCATGATACAATATAAGTAGGAGTATTATGAATAAAGATTAGATTTTTTTCTTTGGAATGCTTGATGTAGAAGGAAAGTAGGGGAGAAATTGAAAGAGAAGGGAAGAAAAGAAAAGGAAAGAAAGAATAAAAGGAAGGAGAGGGGGGATAAGGGATGGAAGGAAAGAAGGAAGGAATGGAAATGAAAAGAAAAGTAGGGAAGAGAAATGAAGGGAATAAAAGAAGAAAGGGAAGGAAAAGGAAGGAAAGAAGAAAGGAAAGGAAGGAAGGAAGGAAGGAAGGAAGGAAGAAGGAAGGGAAGGGGAGGTGAGGGAGAAGAAGTCAAGAAAGTAGGGGAAGGAAAGGAAAGGAGGAAAGGAAAGGAAAGGAAAAAAAGGAATGAGGGGGAAGGAAGGACGAGGAAGGGTAAGGATGGAAGGGGAAGGGAAGTAAGGATGAGGAAAGAATAAAAGGAAATGGAGATGGGGAGGGAAGGTAGGGAAAGTGTAGAAAAGGGAACAGAAGGGAAATGGAAAGGAAGGAAGGGAGCAAATGAAGAAAGGAGAGGAAGGAAGGATAGAAGGATGAAGAAGGAAGAAAGGATGGAGAGAGGAAGAAAGTTAGGAAATTCTATTTGCTGTGCAAAGACTTTTGCCTTTTTTTTCATTTTTTTTTTTCAGTTAGACTTTCATTCCCCACAAGCAGCCTGCTACACTTTAGCTTCTCTTAGCCTTCTGTCGCTCACGAAGACGACAGACTAGTTCGACGGAGCAGATTGGAATGGATTGAACCAGTGACCAGTTTGCACGGCCATGAATCTGAAGTTACGCATTTTTGGAGTATATCGTTTTGATGAAGCAGACAAACTTTTGCTGAGCAGCTGCAGGAGATCCTTGCCCTTCTTCCAGAAAATTACCAAACCTTGTTTTTGTCAGCCACTCTTGACAAGAGCAATGGATTTAAGAAAGGAATGATGAAGAAAAGATCTTGACACTTTCAAGCTTGACACTTGCAGTGTTTTTTTTAGAACATGACATGGGGGTTCATTTGGAATAGACATACTTGCTGTGCAATTTTTTTTTTGTCTTTTTTAAGCTAGACTTTCAACCGCCACAAGTAGCTACTACACTTCTTTCCATGCTTCTTTAATTAATTTCTCTCCTTTTTCTTCCTTTTCCTCCCTCCCCTTCTTCCTTCATCCCATCCCTCCTTCCTTCCCTTCCATCCTTTCCTTTCCTTCCTTCCCTCCCTCCCTCCCCTTCCTTCTTTTTTCTCCTCCCTTCCCTTTGCTTCATTTTTCTTTCCTTCTTTCCTTTCTGCATTCCAATCTTTCCTTCCTTCCCCTTCCCTTTAGAGTCACCTTCCTTTTCCTTTCATTTCTTCCTACACTTCCTTATCTTCCTTCCTTTCTTCTGCCTTATCCCTTCCTTCCTTTTTGCCCTTCATCCCTCCCTTTTCTTTCCTTTCTTCTTTCCTTTCTTTTCCTTTCCTTTTCCTTTTTCTTTCCATTCCTTTTCTTTCCTTTAATTTCTTCTTTCTTTCCTTTTCTTTTCCTCCTTTCTTCCTTCCTTCCTTCCTTTCTTTCCTTCCCCTCTTTTCTTTCTCCTTTCCCTCCTTTCTCCTTTCCTTCCTCCTTCCTCCTCCTTAATTTCCTCCCTTTCCTTCTTTCTTTATTTTCCTTCCTTCCTTCATTCACTCCCTCCCCTTCCCTCCTTCCTTCCTTCCTTCCTTCCTTTCCCTTCCCTCCCTTCTCCCCTTTCCTTCCCTTCCCTCCTCCTCCTTTTATATCCTTCCTTCCCTTCCTTTTTTTCTTCCCCTCCCTCTCCCCTCCTTCCCTAACTTTCTTTCTTTCTTTCCATCCTTTCCTTCCCTCCCCTTCCTTCCCTCCTTCTTTTTTCTTTTCCTTCCCTTCCAACTAATCTCTATCATTTTCTTCCTTCACCTTCCTCACCTTCTCCATTTTCTTCCATTCTTATTTCATCCCTTCCCTTCTTCTTCCTCCATTCCATCCTTTTTTCCTTCTTTCCTTTTCTTTTTCCCTTCCTCCCTTTTTTTCTTCCTTTCCTTCCCTCCCCTTCCTTCCCTCCTTCTTTTTTTTTTTCCTTCCCTTCCCATCCCAATACTCTCTCATTTTCTTCCTTCACCCCCCTCACCTTCTCCATTTCCTTCCATTCTTTCTTCATCCCCTCCCCTCTTCTATCTCCATTCCTATCATTCCCTTCCTTTTTTCTTCTTCCCTCTTCCCTCATTCCTTCCTTCCTTCCTTGCTTTTTTCCTGCTTCCCTCCCCTCCCTTCTTTCCCTGCTTTCCCTCCCTCCTTCCTTCCTTCCTTAATTCCTTCCATCCTTCCTCCTCTCTCCCTTCCTTATTCCCCCCCTTTCTCATTTCTTTTCTTCATATATTTTCATCTTTCCATTCTTTCTTCACTTCTTATTATTCCTTCCTCCCTGATTTCACTATTTTTTCCTTTTGCTTCCTGCCTGCTTAAGCCCCTCCCTTTTTCTTCCTTTACTTTTTTTCCTATCCTCCCTCCCCATTCTTCCTTCACTTCTTTCCTTACTTCCTTATTTTTTTCCTTCCTACATAACTTCCTCCCTTTCTTCCCTTCCTTCCTTCACTTCCTTCATTCCTTCCTTTTCATTCCATCCTCCTTCCTTCATTCCATCCTCCTTTCCTTCTCTTCTCTCCTCCCCTTCCCTCCCTACTTCCTACCCTCCTTCCTTCCTCTTTTCTCCCTTTCCTATCCTATCCTATCCTATCCTTCCTATCCTTCCTTCCTTCCTTTCCTTTCCTTCTTCCCTCCCTCTCGTTTCTTCCTTCTTTTCTTGCTTTCCTTGCCTTGCCTTCCCTTCCATCCCAATCTTCCCTCCTTTCCTTCCTTCACCCTCCCCTTCTCCATTTCCTTCCATTCTTACTTTATCCCCTCCCTTCTTCTTATCTCCATTCCTATCATTCCCTTCCTTTCTTCGTCCCATTACCTCATTCTTCCCTTGATTTCCTCCCATCCTTTACTTCCCTTTTTGCTTTCCTTCCCCCTTCCCTCTCATCCCCTCCTTTCCTTTCCATTCCTTCCTCCTTCCTTTTTTCCTTCCCTTCCTCCCCTCCCTTCCTTATTTCCTCCCCTCCCTTTATTTCTTTCCTTCCTTCTTTTTTCCTTTTCCTTCCTCCTTCCATCACTTCTTTCCTTCCTTCCTTTTTCTTTCCTTTAAAATTCCTCCCTTTTTCTTCCTTTCCTTCCTTTCTTCTTTCCTTCCCCCTTCCTTCCTTCCTTCCTTCCTTCCTTCCTTCTTATCTTCTCTCCTTCCTTCCCTTTTTTCCTTCTTTCCTTTTCTCAATTCCTCCCTTTTCCTATCCTATCATATTCTATCCTTCCAAACCTTCTTTTCTTCCTTTCTTCCTGTCCTTCACTTCCATCCCTACCCTCCTTCCTCTCCTCCTCCCTATCTCCATTTCCTTTCATTCATTATTCATCCCTCATTCCTTCCTTCCTTTCCTCTTTCCCTTCTTTACTTCTGGCTTACCTCCCCTCCTTTACCTCCCTCCATTCCTTCCTTCCTTTCTTCCGTTCCTTCCTTTCTTCCTTTCCCTCCCTCCTGTTCTCTCTTCTTTCTTTCTTTTCTTTTCCTTCCTTTCTTCCTTCTTTTTTTCCTTCCTCCCTCCCTCCCTACCCTTTTCTTCTTCCCTCTCTCCCTCCCTCCTTCCCTCTTCCCCTTCTCCTACCTTCCCTTTGCTTCCAATTCTCCCCTCCTTTCCATTCCTTTCCATTCCTTTATATCCTTTTTCCTTCCCCTTTCACTAGGATAGAAATAATGAAAAGAAGGGTAGCAAAGGAATGGGAGGGAGGGAGGAAGAAAAAGAAAGGAAGGGAAGGAAGGAAGGAAGTGGAGAGGAGTAAAGGAAAGAAGGGAAAGTGGGAAGTTAGGAAAGTAGGGAATGCATGAAGGAGAGTAGAGAGGAAAAAAGGAAGGAAGGACTGAGGGAAAGAAGGAAGGAAGGAAGAAAAAAAAGGAAAAGAAAGGAAAAGAAAGGAAAGGAAAGAAAGAAGAATATAAAAATGGAAAGGAAAAGAAAAGGAAAGGAAAAAGGAAAGTAAAGAGGAGAGGAGAGGAGAGGAAAGGAAAGGAAAAGAAAGAAAAGAAAAGAAAGAAGAATGGAAAAAATGTAAAGGAAAGGAAAAGAACAAGAAAAGGAAAGAAAAAGGAAAAAAAAATGAAAAGAAAAGGAGAGGAGAGGAAAGGAAAAGAAAAGAAATGAAGGAAGGAATGAAGGCACAAAAAAGAAGGAAGGGGATGAAACAGGAGGGAAGGAAAGAAGATAAGGAAGGGTAGGAAGGAAAATAAAGGTAGGAAGGGAGGTAGGGGAGACGGGGAGAAATTGAAGCAAAGGGAAGGAAGGAGAAGGGATGGAAGGAAAAAGGAATTAAGGAGGAAAGAAGGAAGGCAGGGAAAGCAGGAAAGAAAGATGGAAAAAAAAGAAAGGAAAGAAAAGGGTAGGGAAGAGAAGGAAGAAGGGGTGGGACTGAAGGGAAGTAAGGAAAGAACGAAGTTAGGAAAGGAAGGAAAGAAGGAAGGGAGGAAAGGAAGGAAAAAAAGAGGGAAGGGAAGCAGGCAAGAAAATAGGGAAGGAAGGAAGGAAAAGAGGGGAGGAAAGGAAAGGAAGGAAGGGATGAGGGAGGGAAAAAGGATGGAAGGGTAAGGATGGAAGGGAAGGTAGGGATGAATAAATAATAAAAGGAAATGGAGATGGAGATGGGGAGGGGCTAGGTAGGAAAGAAGGTCAGAAAAAAGGGAACGAAAGTTAGGTAAGGGAATGCAGGAAGGAGAGGGAGGGAAGAAAGAAAAGATAGGATAGGATAGGAAAGGGAGAAAAGGAGAAAAGGAAAAAAGAAGGAAGGAAGGGAATGAAGGAGAGAAAGGTAAGAAGAAAGGAAGAGAGAGGGAAGTTAAGGATGGAAAGAAACAAGGAAAAGAAAGGACTGGATCCTTCCACAAGGAGAGGGGAAAAAGGGAAAAAAAAAGAAGGAGAGAGGAAAGAAAGGAGGGACTGGAAGGAAGGAGGGAAGGGATGAAGACAGAAGGGTAGGGAAGAAAAGGAAAAAAAGGAGAGGAAGGAAGGAAGGAAGGATTGAAAGAAGTGTAGCAGCTGCTTGTGGGGGATGAAAGTCTAGCTGAAAAAAAGACAAAAGTAAATCTTTTCCAAATGAGCCACGTCATGTTCTGAAGAACACTGCAAGTGTCACGCTTGGAAGTGTCAAGATCTTTTCTTCAACATTCCTTTCTTAAATCCATTGCTCTTGGTAAGAGTGGCTGACAAAAACAAGGTTTTAACGATTTTCTGTAAGATGGGCATGGATCTCCTGCAGCTGCAAAAGTCTGTCTGCTTCATCAAAAACGACATACTCCACATCGCGTAACTTCACATTCATGGCCATGCATCATCAGTGTAACAATTATTATATCAGGATTTTCATGTAGTGCAGGAAAGGAAAGGAATGGAAAGGGAAGGAAAGGAAATGAAAGGAAAGGAAAGGAAAGGATGAAGGCACAAAGCAAGGAAGGGTTGGAGAGAAGGAGGAAATGAAGGAAAATAAGGAAGGGGGTAGGATAGAAAAAGAAATTTTGGAAGGGAAGGGGAGGGAAGGGAAGAAAGGAAGACTGAATGGAAATAATGTTAGAAAAGGAAGTAAAGGGAATGTAGGAGAAGGGGAAGAAGGAAAGGAAAGGTAAGAAAAGAAAGGAAAGGAAAGAAGGGATAGAAGAAAGAATGGAGGAAAGAGGAGGAGGGGAAGGGAAGGATAGGAAGAATAGAAGTAGGGAAAGAAAGGGAGAGAAAGTTCAAGATGGAAGGAATGAAAGTAAGCAAAGGAAGGAAGGAAGGAAAGAAAGGAAGGAAAAAAAGGAAAGAAGTGGAGGAACGAATGAAGGAGGGATTAAAGAAGAGAAGGAAAGGAAGCAAATAAGGGAGAGGGAGGGAAGAAAGGGAAGGATGAGAGGAAGAACGGAAAAAAAGAAATAAATGAGTTGAGAAATAAATGAATGGACGAATGAAAGGAAATGGAGATGGGGGAGGGGGGAGGAAGGAGGGTAGGGATGGAAGTAAGAAAAAGAAAAGGAAGAAAAAAGGGTAGGAAGGACAGGATAGGAAAAGGAGGAATTGAGAAATGGAAAGTAGAAAGAAAGGGAAGGAAGAAGAAAATATATGAAGAAAAGAAATGAAGGGATGGGAATCAGGAAGGGAGGAGAGGAAGAGAAGGAAAGAGGAAGGAAGGAAGAAAGGAAGGAAGGAAGGAAGGAAGGAAGGGGATGGGATGGAAAAAGGAAGGAAGGAAGGGATGGGAGGAAAAGAAGGAAAGAATGAGGGAGAGGGAAAAAGAAAGTCAGGGAAAAGGATTTAATGTATGAAGGGAAGGGATGAAGGAAGGAAGAATGCAAGGAAATGGAGAACGGGAGGGGGTGAAGGAAGGAAAGGATTGGGATTTAGGGGAAGAATAGAAGGAGGGAAATAGGGGAGAGAAGGTAAGGAAGGAAAGAATGAAAGGGTGGTAAGGAAGGAACTAGAAGGTAGGGAAGGGGAAATAGAGAAGTAAAGAAGGAAGGAAGGAAGGAAGGAATTTGTACTTTTGCACGGGCAAATTCTTTAGAGCATCAAAGAGTTAGGCTGATAGTTTTCAAGACATCTTGGGAAGAGTGGCTGATAAAAAATGAAATTCAAAGTTTTGCCGTGCATGGAAGACGGGCAAGGATTTACTCCTGCAGCTGCTTAGCAAATGTTTTGTCTTCTTCATCAAAAAATGAAATTCTCTACACTGTGGAACTTCAGAAATTCCTTGCCGTGCATCAATGAATAATCAGGATTTTTCTGTAGTGCGTGTAACTGATCTACCACCTATCTTTCCTCTTCCAAAGGCAGTCTACCTCATTTCCTGCCTTTATTTTATTTTTTAGCAAGTTTCTTTCCACAGCTTTGTAAGAAAAATCGCTTTTGTGCTCTCTTTGGCAAACTCAGAGCGGATTCCTAGAAAGAGGTGGAGATCATACACATAAGGTGTTTTATCATGTGCTACCATAGTACCTTAAAAAGGTACTAGATACAGTACCTTTTTAAGCATGGTGTTTGTTGGACACAAACATGACCACATACCTGATTGCTTCACAATGCCGAGCAATAAATGTAGAAGTAAAGTAGTTTTATCTTCTTCCCTCAAATGAAAAAAGGTTAGATTTAACTGCTCACTTTGGTTTGTATCAACATCCTGACGGATTAGCACAGGATCAGTAGGACCTGCACGTGCAACTTGGGATGAGAAGAGAAAACAAAGTTTTGCGATTTTATGGAAGACGTATTGCTGCTCAGCAAAAACGACATACTCCACACTGCGTAACTTCAGATTCATGGTCTTGTGCCACGTGTACCATGTGTACTGCCAAGGTGTACCAGTTATTACATCAGGAGTTTTATGTAGTGCAGCAAATTGATCTGCCATTTTGTCCCCACCCAAAATAAGAGCAGTCTGAAAATCAGTAGGGGAAGGGGAAAAAGGAAGGGAGGGAAGTAAGGAAAGGAAGGAAAGGATGGAAGGGAAGGTAGTAGGGAAGAGATGAAGGTAGAAATGATGAAAGGAAGAAAGGAGAGGAAAGGAAAGAAGCATGGAAAGACATGCACGTTAAAATTCTAGCAGCATCTTGGAAAGAGTGGCTGAGAAAACCAAGGTAAGGCAATTTTCTGGATGTGGGCTAGGATCTCCTGCTGCTCTGCAAAAGTTTGTCTGCTTCATCAAAAACGACATACTTCACATTCCTGTTGTCCATCAATGATTATATCAGAATTTTCATGTAGTGCAGGAAACTGATCTTCCATCTTGTCCCCACCCAAAATTAGAGCAGTCTGCAAACCAGTGAATTTTCCAACCTAAAGCTTTCAGTAATATTAATTCAAATATTTTAATCCATGCTCCCAGAACACATAAGGTGTTTTATCATGAGCTACCATATCTAACATCTCTTTCAGCACGGTGTATGGTGGACACAAACATGACCACATTCCTGAGCTTTCACAATGCCCCGCAAAACAGTTTTATCTTCTGCCCTCAAATGAACAAAGGCTAATTTTAACTGTTCACTTAGGTTCGTAACAACATATGGACGGATTAAGACCGGCACGTGCAAATTTGGGACTAACAAACAAGAAAATAACAAAATTTTGCGATTTTCTGCAAGCAAAAGGATTTGCTGCTCAGCAAAAACGACACACTGCGTAACTTCAGATTCATGGTCATGCATCAGACGGCAAGGTGTACCAGTGATTGCATCAAGATTTTCATGTAGTGCAGAAAATTGATCTGCCTTCTTGTCCCCACTCAAAAAAAAAAGAGCAGTAGGCAAACCAGTAGCGGAAGGGGAAAGGAAGGAAGAAAGAAAAAAAAAGAGGATAGAAATTTAGGGAGGGAAGGAAGCAAGAGAAGGTAGGGGAATTGTAGGAAATGGAACGGAAGGGAATGGAAAGGAAAGGGAAGGGAGCAAATGAAGAAAGGAGAGGAAGAAAGGATGGAATTAAGGAAATAGAAAAAGGACGGAGGGAGGAAGTTTTGGAATTTCTATTTGCCGTGCAAAGACTTATGTCTTTTTTCAGTTAGACTTTAATTCCGCACAAGCAGTTGCTACAATTTAGCTACTCATATCCTTCTGCCGCACATGAAGTTGGCAGACTAGCGCGACGGAGCAGATTGGAAAGGATTTTAGCCAGTGACCAGTTTACTAGTTTGCAGACTTGCTCCTTTTTTTGGGTGGGAACAAGATGCAAGATCAGTTTTGCTGCTACTACCTGAAAATCCTAATATAATCATTGTTACACAAGGCCGTCTGATGCACGGCCATGAATGTGATGTTACGCAGTTTGGAGTATGTCTTTTTTGATGAAGCAGACAGGCTTTTGCTGAGAAAAGATCTTGACACTTCCAAGCTTGAGACTTCTTTAGAACATGAAATGGCTCATTTGGAATAGACTGACTTTCTGTGCAATGACTTTTGTCTTTTTTCAGCTAGACTTTTGAGCCCCCAAAAGTAGTTTTTTTTCCGTGCTTCTTTCCCTCCTTACTTTCCTTTTTTCCTTTCCTCCCTTTCAAAACCTTCATACCTTCCCTTCCATCCTTTCCATCCTTCCTTTTTCCCCTTCCGCTACTTAGTTTGCCGACTGTTCTTTTTTTTTTTTGGGTGGGGACAAGTTGGCAGATCAATTTGAAAACATGAAAATCTTGATGTAATAACCTTGCCGTCTGATGCATAACCATTCTGAAGTTACGCACTGTGGATTAAGTCGTTTTTGCTGAGCAGCAAATCCTTTTGCTTCCAGAAAAACCTTTGTTTTTTTTCTTCTCTTCCTAAAGCTGCACGTGCAGGTCTTACTGATGTTGTTACAAACCGAAGTGAACAGTTAAATTTGGCCATTTTTCATTTGAGGGCAGAAGATAAAACTGCCCTGCATCTACATCGCACGGCATTGTGAATGCTCAGGAATGTGGTCATGTTTGTTAGGTTTGAAAATTCACTGGTTTGCAGACTGCTCTTATTTTGGGAGGGGACAAGATGGAAGATTAGTTCCCTGCACTACAAGAAAATTCTGGTATAATCATTGGATGCACAACAGGAATGTGAAGTTACACAGTATGTCGTTTTTGATGAAGCAGGCAAACGTTTGCTGAGCAGCTGCAGGAGATCCTAGCCCACATTCCAGAAAATTGCCTTACCTTTGTTTTCTCAGCCACTCTTTCACAGATCATGAGCGGTCTTTAAACAACCTGCATCGCATCTTTGAGAATGTACAGAACAGTACAGCAAATCCAGACCAGTACCAAGCTCCAGAGTCTGTGAAACGTTTGAAAAAGACCAATTCTAATCAGCTCGCGGATCAAAAAGCGTTGTTCTCTAGGTCTCCCACAAAGCTGGGAAGAAATGAAGATGTTCTGCTGATCACAGATCATTAGCGCAGCAGAGAACAGCTGAAAGCAGTGAAAATCACATCACTTGCCCAATGCGTAACAGCAAATCCAGACCAGTACAAGCTTCAAGAATTTGAAAAAGAAAAGGGAAATACTAAAACTGATGTATTAGTTGCAGGAAATTTTTGAAAACGTTTTGGCAGAGGAAAGCTGCATTAATGGTCTGTATTTTAAAATCAATGATCTTTGAACTTTCATTTGCGATGCAGGTTCAGCTATATAAAGATTGCTCATGATCTGTGATCATGATCATCTATCAATCTCTCTTGGGGACTCGTCCTAGAGCACCATCCGCTAAGTGTTGGTCACCTGCCATTGTCAACGGTCTTCCTAGAAAGAGGTGGAGATCATACACATAAGATGTTGTTCATGATCACATACCTGAGGCTTCACAATGCCGAGCAATAGATGAAGAAGCACAGCAATTTTTATCTCTTCTGCCCTCACATGTAAAAATTCCAGCTTTAACTGATCACTTACCTTTGTATCAACATCCAGTCGGATTAGCACAGGTTCAGTAAGACCTGCACGTTCAAATTCTAGCAGCAATCTTGTGGCTGAGAAAAAGAAAGATTAGGCGATTTTCTTAAAAACGGCAAGGATCTCCTGCTCAGCAAAAGTTTATCTGCTTCATCAAAACGACAATACTCCACACTGTGCAAGCTCAGATTCCTATCCATGCATCAATGATTATATCAGGATTTTCCATGTAGTGCAGGAAACTTATCTTCCATTTTGTCCCTACCTAAAATAAGAGCAGTCTGCAAACCAGTGAATTTTCCAAACTTAATCCAATCTGCAATTATTGCACAATGAGCCATGTCATGTTCTCAAGTGTCAAGCTTGAAAGTGTCAAGATCATTCATCTTTCCTTTCTCAAGTCCATTGTTCTTTCCTCTGCCAAAAGTAGTTTTCCTTACTTCCTGCACTATCTGCTTTATTTTATTTTTCAACATTTTCTTTCCACCGCTTTGAAGGATTTTTTTTCCGCTTGGCTTTTCCGCTTGGGCAGTGCTGTGATTTTCTCTGCTTTCGAATCTGCTGTTTTGTGCTCTGCTCAGAACAGAATTTCTTCTCCAGCAAGGCGAGACCAGAACAAGGGAACTACTCGCAACTGATTAGTATTGGTCTTTTTTTCTAACGTTTCACAGACTCTGGAGCTTGGTACTGGTCTGGATTTGATGTATTGTGTGTAAGCATTATCAAAGATGCGATGCAGGTTCAGCTGTTCTAAAGACCGCTCTTGATCTGTGATCAGCAGAGCATCTTCATCATCTCTCAAACTTTGCACCATCCGCTTATTGATCCGAAACTGTGGGTCACCTGCCAGTTTCAACGGTCTTCGTAGAAAGAGGTGGAGATCATAAACATAAGGTTTTTCATCGTAAGCTATCATATCCAGCCTCTCTTTCAGCACTATATTTGGTGTCCACAAAGATGACCTTTTTGCCTGAGGCTTCAAAATGCAGAGCAATAGATGTAGAAGCAGAGTTTTATCTTCTGACCTCAAATTAAAAAAGGCCCGATTTAACTGATCACTTTGTTTGTTTGTATCAACATTTGGACGGATTAGAACAGGTTCAGTAAGAACTACACGTTCAAGTTCTAACAGCATCTTGTAAAGAGTGGCTGAGAAAACCTAGATTAGGCGATTTTTTGAAGACGGGCAAGGCAAGTATCTCCTTCAGCTGCCAAGCAAAAGTTTGTCTGCTTCATCAAAAAAGACATACTCCACACTGTGTAACTTTAGATTCCTGTCCGTGCATCAATGATTATATCAGGATTTTAATTTAGTGCAGGAAACTGATCCTTCCCTCTATCCCCTTCCTTCACTAACTGCTCCTTCTTTACCTCTCTTCCATTCCTTCTTTACATCCCTCCCTTACATCCGCCCATCTCTCTTTCTTTCTTTCTTTCTTTCTTTCTTTCTTTCTTTCTTTCTTTCTTTCTTTCTTTCTTTCTTTCTTTCTTTCTTTCTTTCTTTCTTTCTTTCTTCTCTTCCTTCCTTCCCTCCCTCCTTTCTTCATTCATTCCTTCCTCTATTCCTCCCTCCCTTTACTCCTCTCTTCTCCTTCACTCTCCTTCACTCCTTCCATGCCTTTCTTTTCTTTCTTTCCCGTCCTTTCTTCTTTCTTACCTTCTCTCCTTCCTATCCTTTCTTCCTTCGTTCCTTTTCTCCCTTTTTTCCCTTTCCTATCCTATCTTTCCTTCCTTCCTTCCTTCCTTGCTTCCTTCCTTCCTTCCTTTCTTCACATCCTCTACTTTCTTATTTACTTTTGTCCTCCCT
Source organism: Staurois parvus (assembly GCA_951230385.1). Taxonomy (NCBI): domain Eukaryota; kingdom Metazoa; phylum Chordata; class Amphibia; order Anura; family Ranidae; genus Staurois; species Staurois parvus. The sequence goes on along the minus strand of CATNWA010019519.1, from coordinate 37,049 downwards.
TTCCTACTTCCTTCTCTTTATTCCTTTCTTAATTATTTCCATCCTTATGTCCCTCTTGCCCTTTCTTCCTCTCATCCTTCAATCGATCCCTCCCTCTCCTCTTCCCTTTCCCTCCTTCCTTCCCTTTTTCCATCCTTCCACTTCCTTCTTTCCTTACCCTGCTTCTTTCCTTCCTTCTTCCTTCCTTCCTTCCTTCCTTCCCTTCCTTCCTTCCCCTCCTTCTTCCTTCCTTCCTTTTCCTTCCTCCCTTTCTCTCTTTTTTTCCCTTCATTTCTCTGTTTCTTTCTTCTTTCCCGCCTTTGTTCTCTTCCTTCCTTTCTTTACTTCCTTCCTTGCTCATTGGCCCTTCTTTTCATGCAGTGTGCAACTTGGGAAGAGAACAACATTTTGCAAATTTCTGGAAGACGGGTATGGATCAGCAAAAGGCTTTGCTTGCTCAGAAAAAAACGACATACTCCACACTACGTAACTTCAGATTCATGGTCTTGCATCAGACGGCCAGGTGTTCATCAGGACTATCATGTAGTGCAGCAAATTGATCTGCCATCTTGTCCCAACCCAAAATAAGAGCAGTCGGCAAACCAGTAGGGGAAGGGGGAAAAAGGAAGTGAGGGTGGGAAGAAAGCAAAGGAAAGGAAAGGATGGAAGGGAAGGAATAAGGGAAGGGATTGAAGGTAGAAGGGGAGGAAATAAAGAAAGAGAGCAAGGAAGGAAAGAAGCATGGAAAAAAGTGTAAGCAGCTGCTTGTCAAGCTTGGAAGTGTCAAGATTCTTTTCTTTATATCATTCCTTTCTTAAATCCATTGCTCTTGGGAAGAATAGCTGGACAAAAACAAGGTTTGGAGATTTTTCTGGAAGACGGGCAAGGATCTCCTGCTGCTGCCTCAGCAAAGTTCTCTCTGCTTCATCAAAAACGACATACTCCACACTGGGTAACTTACATTCATGGCCGTACATCAGGGCCAGGGGGCAATGATTGTGATGGTGGGGATGTAGCATGATTTATCAGGATTTGTGAAGTGCAGCAAACTGATCTTTTGTTTCCCCTATTTCCTTTCTTCCTTCTTTACTTTTTTGCCTTTGTTATCCTGTCCTAAGTCCTATTATTTTTTTATTCTTCCTTCCTTCCTTCCCTTCCTCTCCATCCTTCTTTCCTTTTTTCCTACCAATTTCTACTTCCTTCTCTTTATTCCTTTCTAAATTATTTTCCATCCTGGATGACTGTCCCTCTTGGGGGGGGGGAAGGTCCCATCCTTCCTTCCTAAATCCTTCAATCTATTCCTCCCTCTCCTTAAGGGGGGGTTCCCTTCCCATCCTTCCATCCCTTCCTTCCTTCCTTCCTTCCTTTTGTCCCTTCCTTTCTTCCTTCCTTCTTTCATTTATGTTCTTCTATCCTTCTTTCCCTCCTTTGGGGGGGGAGTGAGGTCCTTCCTTTCTTTACTTTTTTCCTTCCTCAGGGGTAGGGTAGGAGGGGGCGGGATGGGGAAGGGGGCAGGAAAGGGAAAGGAAGGCCTTCCTTAGGGGGTGAGGATTAGAAAGAGGGGAATATTGAATTCCTTCCTTTGTGAATTCCTTCCTTCCTTTTTCTTCCCTCTTGGGGGAGGCTTCCTTCCTTTCCCTTTCTTTCCTTTCCATTCCTTCCACTTCCTTCCTTCTTTTTTCTATCATTTCCTTCCCTTCAAAGGGGAATGTGTTCCTTTCCTGGAGTGGATGGAAAGGATTTTTGAGGGGGAGAAAGGAGTGAAATTCTTTTTTCATCCTTCTTTTTCTAGGGAAGGGGGGGGTCCTCAAGGAAAAGGGGGGGGGAGGCTTAACAGGGGGAAAAAGAACCTCCTCTCCTTCCTTGGGTTTTTTCTTACTTACCTTTTCTATCCTGGGTGTGTTTTTTTTCCTTAAAGGGAGAAGGGGGGGGGAGGAAGGGGGAGGGGGGTGGGGGGAGGGGAAAAGGAGGGGTGGGGGGATGGGGGGAGGGAGGGGGGGGGGGGGGAAGAGGGGGGTTTTCCTAAGGGAGGGGAGGGGGGTGGAAAAAGGGGGGGGGGGGGTTTCCCTTCCTCCTTCTGGATGGTTTCCCTCCCAGGAGGGATAGGAGGTGGGAGGGGATCCTTCCTTTCATTCAAGGGTTTTTTCCTTCCCTTCCTTTCCTTTCATTTCCTCCTTCCAGATCCCTGCCTTCCTTCTTTCCTTTCCTATTTTATTTGCCTGCTTCCCTCCCCCCCATCTTTATTAGGAGATATTCTTTCTTCAAGGGGTAGGTTCCAGGGGGGAGATAGGGGGTTCCCCTTCTTTCCTCCCCGGAGGAGGGGGGGGACAGAGGTGGGGGGTTTATTGACTGGAGGGAAGGACCCTTCCTGGGGGGGTTTCCTGCCCTTCCCAGGGGCATCCCTCTTCCTTTTGGACATAGGGGGGAAAGGTGGGGGTGGGCTTGTAGGCCTTTTCCTTCCTTCCTTCCCTTCCTCCTTCGGGGGGGTTGAGGGGGGGAGGGGAGGGGAAGGGAGGATTCTTTCCCTTCTGATTTTTTCTGAGGGGGTTTGAAGAAAATTAGGGAAATACCCCCCTCCATCCCCTCCCTTTCCTTCCAACAGGGTGGGGGGTGGGGGGGGTGAGGGGGGGGGAACAGGGTGGGGGGGGGGGGATTCTCCCTTCCTTCCCCTTCCTTTCTTCCCCTCCTTTCTTCCACCCCCTTCCTTCCTTTGTGGTAAACCCTTCCAGGTGGGCTTTCTTTTTTCCTTTCCTTTCCTTCCCCTAGGAGATAGGAAGGGGTAGGGGGGGGGGGGGCGAAAGGAGATCCTTTGAGGGGAAGGGGGGGGGGAATGGGGGGGGTTTCTTGGGAAAGAAGGAGGGGGGGAAGGGAAGGAGAGGACTTCCTGTCCGGGGAAGGGAAGGGAGGGGGGGGGGGGGGCGGGGGGGGGGGGGGGGGTTTCCTTCCCTCCTCCCAAAAGGGAATTCCCCCCTCCTTGAAAGGAAGAAATGAAGGGAGGGGAAAAGACGGGAAAGAAGGGGAAATGGGGAAGAGAATTTCCTTCTTCCAAGGAAATAGAAGAAAGGAACCCCCCCCCTTCCTTCCGTCTGAAAGAGAGGGAGAAAGAAAAGGAGGGGGGGGGAAGATGGGGGGGATAAAGAAAAAGAGGGGGAAGAGGAAGGCTTCTTCCTCTTCCCCCGCGGGGGAAAAGGAAATCCAGAGGAAGCCAGGGAGGATTCTTTTTTAATTGCTTTCAGAAAATCCACTTCCTTCCTTCCTTCCCTATAAGGAAGGAAGGAATCCCTCCTTCCACTTTTCTTCCCTTAGAAGGAAAAAGGAAAAGGAAGGGGGGGGAGGGGGGGAATGGAAGTTCCTTCCTTCCTTTCCAAGGGAAATGAAGAAAGGGGAGAGATTTGTGAAAAAAGGGAGAAGAAAAGGGAAAAGAAAAGGGGGGGGTTGAAAAAAAAAAGGAGGGGGAGGGGGGGGAAAAAGGGAGAAAAAAAGGGAAGGGCTGGGGGGCCTTTCCATTGGAAAAGAAGAAAAAGTTTCCTTTCCTTTCCAAAGGAAAAGGAAAGGAAGGGGAAGGGAAAAAGTCTTTCTTTCCTTTCTTGTAAAAACTTCCTTCCCTTTCTTTCCCCTTCTTCCTTCCTTCAGAAGATTTAAGGGAGGGGAGGAAGGAGAGTTCCCTCCTTCCTTCCAGAAACGGAAAGGGGAAAGAAAAAAGGAAAGGGGGGGGAAGGAGAGGAAAGAGGGGACTCCGGTCCCTCCTTCCTGAAGGAAGAGGGGGAATTCTAGAAATAGACTCTTAAGGCCTCCCATCCTTAAAGGAATTCAAAGACAGGGGGAAAGGGGGGAAAGAGGAGGAAAGGCCCCTTCCTTAAAAGAAAAAAAGGTTTTTGATTTCCTTCCTTCCTTCCTCATTCAGAGGAAGGAAGGGAAGAAGGAAAAAGAAAAAAGGTTGAGGAGCAGAAAAAAGAGGGGGACCAGGGCTTAGGAAGGAAAAGGGAGGGGATGGGTAGTCCCTCCAGGAAAAAAGTTCCCTCCTCTCGGGATGGATTCATTCCCTTCTTTCCTTCAATCCCCTCAGGACTTCCTTCCTTCCTTGGGGGAGACCTCCCCTTCCATCCCTCCTCCAACTTTTCTTCCCTTTGAATGAAATCCTTCCGGAAGAGGATGGGGAGTCCTTCTTCCCTGAAAAGTGGGGGAGCCTTCCTGAAAAAGGGAAGGGAATAGGGGGGAGGGAATTGTGCTATGGATTTCTTTTCCTTTTTTTCTTTTTTCCTTTCCTTTTCCTTTTTTTTCATTTTCCTTTCCTTTCCTTTGCCTTCTTTTCCTTTCCTTTACTTTCCATTCCTTTCCTTTCCATTCTTCTTTATTTCCTTTCCTTTCTTTTTATTTTCCTTCCTTCCTTTCTTCCTTTCTTTCCTTCCTTCCTTCCTTCCTTCCTTCTTTTCCTTCCTTCCTTCCTTCCTTCCTTCTTCCTTCCTTCCTTCCTTCCTTCCTTCCTTCCTTCCTTCCGGGGCGGAAATTGCATACATTTCTATCCTCCTTCCCTCCTTCCTTCCCCCCACTCCTTTCTTCCTCTTCTTCCTCCCATCCTTTCCTTTCTTCCCTCCCTCCACTTCCCTTTTCTTCCCTTCCTCCTCTCCTTCATTCATTCCCTTCCTTCCTTCCTTCACTCCCCTCCACTTCCTTCCTTCCCTCCCTCCCTCCCCTTCCTTCCTTCCTTCCTCCTTCTCTTTTCCTCCCTTTCCTAGACCTATCCTTCCTTCCCTTCCTTTCCTTCTTCCCTCCCTCTCGTTCCTTCCTTCCCTTTTTTTCATTCTTTCCATCCTTATGTTATGAGGAGTTATAGAAAGAAGGAAAGAAAAAAGGAAGGAAAGGAAAAGAGAGAAGGAAGAGTGGAGAGGGAGGGATAGGGAGAATGGAACGAAGGAAGAAGGCAGGAAAAAAAAAAAAAAGAAAAAAAAGGAAAGGGGGTGAAAAAAGGGAAGGAGGGAGGAAGGAATAGTAAGAAGTGAAGGAAGAAAGGAAGGGGAAGAAAAGATAAAAAAGAAGGGAAAGAAATGAAGAGAGTTAGGATATCAGGAAGGGAGGGAGGAAAGGGAAGGAAGAAAAGGAAGGAAAAAAAAGGAAAGGAAAAGAAAGGAAAGAGAAAGGGAAGGGAAGGGATGAAGGCACAAAGGAAGGGAAGATGAGAGGAAGGAGAAGTAAGGAGGGAAGGAAGGGTAGGAAAGAAAAAGAAGGAATTAAGGGGAGGGGGAGGGAAGAGAATAGGGGAACGCAGAAAGGAAAGAAAAGGAAAAAAGAGAAGCAAAAGGAACGAAGGAAAAAGGGGAAAAGGAAAGGAAAAGAAAAAGACTAAAAGGAAAGAAAGGGAATAAGGGATGAAAGGAAAGGGAATGGGAGGAATAGAAGGGAAGGGGAAATGACGGAGGGAAGGGAAAGAAGGAAGGAAGAAGGAAGTAAAGAAAGGAAGGAAGTAGAAGGGAAGGATGGACGAGAAGAAAAGGAAGGAAGGGAAGGGGAAAAGAGGGGAGGGGGGGGCAGCAGGGGAAAGTAGGGAAGGAAGCAAGGAATGAAAGGAGGGGAGAAGGAAAGGAAAGGAAAGGAAGGAATGAGGGAGGGAACAGGAATGGAAGGGAAGGTAGGGATGAAAAAATAATAGTAGGAAATGGAGATGGGGAGGGGGAAGGAAGGAAGGAAAGAAGAGGAAGGGGGGATTGGAGGATGGAAGTGAAAGAAAGAAAGGAAGAAAAAAGGTCAGGCAGGAAAGGAAAGAAAGTAAGGGAAGGGGGAAAAGGAAGGGGAGAAGAGGAGGAAAAAAGATAGGATTGGAAAGGGAAAGAGAAAAGGAGAAGGAAGAAGGAAAGAAAGGGAAGGAAGGGAGGAGAGAATAAGGGGGAAGGAGGGAAGGGGAAGAAGAAGAAAAAAGGGGGAAGATGGAAAAAGAATGAAGAGAGGAGAGGGAAGAAAAAAAGTAGAGAAAGGAGGGAAAGAGGAGAAGAAGGGAAGGAGAAGGAGGAAGGGAAGGAAAGAAGAAGAGAAGAAGAAGGAAAAAAGGAAGAAGGAGGAGATGAGGAAAAAGAAATGGAAAGGAAGAAAGAAAGAAAGGAAGAAGAGAAAGAGAAAAAGGAAGGAAGGAAAAAGAAGGAAGGAGGAAGGAAGAAGGAAGGAAAGGGGGAAGGAAGAAGAAGGGAGGAAAAAGTAGAGGAAGAAAAAAAAGGGGAAGGGAGTGAAAAAAAGGAGAGAAAAAAAGGGGGAGAAGAGGAAAAGGGGGAAAAGGGAAAAAAAAAGGAAAAAGAAGAAGAAGGATAGGAGGAGATGAAGGAAGAGATGGAAAAGAAAAAAAGAAAGGAAAGAAAAAGGTAGGAGGGAGAAGTATAAGAAAAGGTAAGGAAGAGAAAAAAAGGGAAGGAAGAAAGTAAAACAAGAAAGGTAGATATGGAGTGAGGAAGGAAAAGGAAGGAAGGTTAAAAAAGAAGGATGGAAGGGAAGGAATGGAAAAAAAGAAAGGGAAGGAGGGGAAAGAAGGGAAAGAGAGAAGGGAGGAAGAAAAAAAAAAGAAAGGAAGCAATGAAATGGAGGGAGTGAAAAAGGAGGGGAAATGAAGGAAAGGCAAGGGAAGAAAAGGGAAAAGGGATGAATAGAAAGAAGGATAGAATAAATGAAGGAAGGAAGGAAGAGAAGGTAAGGAGGGGAAAGGAAATAAGGAAAGAAGGGAAGGAAGGAAAGAGAGAAAGGAAAAGAAAAGAAGGAACGAAAAGAATTAAGGAAGGAGGAAGGAAAGGAAAGATGGGAGGGGTAAGGAAAAAGGTAGACGGGAAGGGAGAAGGAAGAAAGAAAGGGAGGGAGGAAAGAGAAGAAAGGAAGGGGAAGAAGGAAGGAAGGATTAAAAGGGGGGGAAAGAAATGAAGGAGAGAAAGGAAAAAAAGAAGAAAAAGAGAGGGAAAGTGGCAAGGAGGGGAAGAAAAAAAAGAAAGGCATGGAAGGAATGGAGAGGAGGAGAGGGAAAAAAAGGGGAGGAAAAAGGAGGAAAGGAAGGAGGGGAGGGAGGGAAAGAAAGAGAGAAGAAGGAAAAGTAAGGAGAAAGGAAAAATGGAAAAAGAGGTAAGGAAGGAGGAGAAGGAGGAGAAGTGAGGGAAGAAGGAAAGGGAAGGGGAGAGAAGAATAGGAGGAAGGATAGAGCAGAATGGAAAGAGGGGAAGGGAAGGAAAGGAAGGAGGGAAGGGATGAAGGGGAGAAGAAGAAGGAATGGATTAGAAAAGAGGGGGGGGGAGAAGGGAAGGAAGGAGGATAGAAATAGGGAGGGAAGGGAAGGAAGAGAAGGGTAGTGGGGAGAGGAAGAAAAAAAAAGGGAGGAAAGGAAGGGAAAAAAAAGAAGGAGAAGGAAGGGGGGGAAGAAAGAAGGAGAGGAAGGAGGAAGAGAAGATGAAGCAGAAAGATGAGGAAAGAGAAGAAAGGAAGGGTTAAAAGAAGGAAGGAAAGAAAAGAGAAAGGGGTGGGAAGTGAAAGGGGAGGAAAAGAAAGGAAAGGAAGATGGAAAAGAGAAGGAAAGGAAGGGAAGGGGGAGGGAAGTGAAGGCAGGGAAAAGGAGGGGAGAAGGGGAAGGGAGAGGGGCAGGAGGGACGAAAAAGGTAAAAATAAGGAAGGGTGAAAGGAAATGGAAGAAGTTACTTGCCCTCCAAAAGTTTTTTTTTATATAGAAAGATTTTGAAAATGAGAAAGGAGGGAAAATAAAAGTATGAATTGGTGGGGAGAGTTACGGAATAGAAATGAACCCACTTATTCTTTTGAGATTTGAGAGCTCAAGGCAGAAGGGAAAAGAATTCCAGAAAGAATGAAGGGAGGAAAGAAAAGATGGGAAAAGAACAAAATGAAAAGATGAGAGTTAGAAGATAGGGGAAAAGTCAACCACTTCTGGGGATGGGAAAAAGGAAGAGGGTAAAAAGAAGGAGAAGGGAAAATTGAGGAAAAGGAGAAAAAAGGTCTGGCAAAAGGAAATTGTTAACGTTTAAGAGCGTTGACAAGAAAGAGTGAAAAGAATTCCAAGATAAAAAAGAAGGAGTAGAATGAAGAAAGAAGAGATTTGAAGAGGAATGCTTGTTGGGAAGGAGTTAGGGGAAAAATTGAAAGAGAAGGGAGAAGGAAGGGAAGGAAAAAAAAAGGAAAAAAGAAAGAAGGAAAGGGGGGAATAAGGGATGGAAGAAAGAAGGAAGGAAAAAATGAAAGAAAAGTAAAAAAGAAAAAAAAGAAGGGAATGGGGAAAGAAGAAAGGAAAGAAGGGTAAGGAAGAAGGAAGGAAAGGAGGGGGAGGTGAGGGAAGAAGTCAAGAGAAAATAGGGGAAGGAAAAGGAGAGAGGAGGGGGAAGAAAGAAAGAAAGAAAGGAGAAAGGAATGAGGGTGGAAGGAAGGAGGAAGGGTAAGGATGGAGGGAGAAGGAAGGAAAGAGGAAAGAATAAAAGGGAGGATGGAGAAAGGGAAAAGAAATAAAGAGTAGGGAAAAGAGGTAGGGAAAAGAGGAAATGAGAGGGAAGTAGAGGGTAAGGAAAGAAAGGAAGGGAGCAGAGGGGAAAAAGGGAGGAGAGGAGGAGAAAAGAAGAAGGATGAGAAGGAAGGAAAAGAAAGGATGGAGAGAGGAAGAAAGGAGGAAATAGGGGATTTGCTGGAAAGTCAGGAGGAGGGGGGGGATTTTTTTTTTCAAGAAAGAGAAGTACAAGGGTAAAGATGGAAAGACGGAAACTTTAGCTTCTCTTTGAGGAAGAAAGGCTCACGAAGAAAAGAGAATGGAAGAGTTCGACGGGCAGATTGGAAATGGTATTGAACCAAACAAGAAAAATAAAGGCCAAGAATCTGAAGGGTACGCAAACGTAGTAATCGTTTTGAGGAAGAAGCAAAGAAGAGGGGAGAAAGAGCAGCTGCAGATGAGATCCTTGCCCGGTCTTCCAGAAAAAGAAGAGGAGGAAAAGGATAGACGACGGGGGGGGGAAAAGGGGAAAATTTAGTAAGGGGATTGAGGGAAAGGAATAGAGGAGAAAAAAGGAAAGGAACTGGGGGGGAAAGCTTGAAAACACTTGCAGTGGGGTTTTTTTTTAGAACAAAGGACATGGCTCAAAGTTGGAATAGGGCTTGAAAAGTGGAGGGGGGTCGAAGATTTCAGCAGAGAAGAGAGTTAAACCGAGGAAGTCAAGGAGGAGAAAAGGAAAGAAAAGCTTCGAAAAAAGGAAAAAGGAAGGAGGAAGAAGGTGATATGAAAAAGAAAGAGGAAGAGAAAGAGAAGGAAGGGAGAGAAAAGGGGGGAGGGGAAAAAAGAGGAGAAAAGGAGAAAGAGAAAAAGAAAGGGGGCAAAGGAAAAGAAAAAAGAGAGAAGGAAGAAAGAAGAGAAAGGAAAAGGGAGAGGGGAAGGGAAGAGAACAAAAAAGGAGGAGGAAAATTGGAGGCTTTTGAAAAGGCAAAGGAAGAAGGAGAGGAGAAGGGAAGGGATAAAAGAGAGAAGGGAATGGGAGGGGTCCTTCCTTTGAAGGGGAAGGAAAGAAAGATGAGAAAAAAGAAAAATTGGGAAGAAAGGGAGAGGATCCTTTTCTTTCCAGGTGGGGCTCAGAAAGAAAGAGGGAGGGGAAGGAAGGATGGAAAAAAAAAGGGCAAAAGAAGAAGGAAAAGGAATCAGGACCGAAGGGTAAGAGGGAAAGGGGGGAAAAGGGAAATAAAGGGAGAAATCCTCACTGGGGAAAGAAAAAGAGAGAAGGGAAAAGTTCAGGAAGACAGAAAGAACAGGAAGGAGAGGAAGAGGAAAAAGAAAGAGAGGAATCCTTTCTTAGGGGGGAAAAAAGGAGAGAGAGGGGAAAGGCCTAAGGCAGAAAAAAAAAGCTAAGGAAAAGAAAAGAGAGGGGGAAAAAGGAGAGGGGGGAAAAGGCGAAGAGGGGAAGATAAGGGGAAGACCATTTTCAAAAAAGAAGAAAGACAAGAACAGGCCCCCTCTCTTGTTCCCTCCTTACTCTACGGAAGGAGGGGAAGGGAGGGTCCTTAGAAAGAACCATTTAGAGAGGGGGAGAGGAGATTTTCGGAAGAAGAAGGAAGGAAGGGTGGGGGGGGAAAGAGTTCCTTCCATTCTTTCTTCAAGGATAAGGAGAAAATTATCTCCATTCCTAGGGAAAGGGAGGAAGAGGAGAGAATGGAAAGAAGAAAGGGATCCTTCCTAAAAAAGAAAGGGAGTAGGCTTAGGAAGGAAGGAAGAAAGGAGGAGGGAGGAGGGAGGAGGAAGGAAAAGGAATTCCTTCCTTGGAGGGAAAAGAGGAAATAGGAAGGGGGAAGAAGGTTCCTGGAAAAAGAAATTGAAGAGGGGGAAGGGGAAAAGGAAGAGGATCAAGATTTTCATCTTTCCAGGATCTTTCTTGGGAAGGGGGATTCCTTCCTCAAAATGAGGAACTAGGAAAATTTTGGAGGAAGGCCTGGGGGAAAGAGAGTGAAAGAAAAAGAAGGTCCTAAAGGAGAAGAAAGGGGAGGAGGGTTAGGGGGGATAGGAAAAGGAAAACTCCTAAGGGAGGAGAAAGGGAGGGGGAGGAAATGGAAGGCCAGAAGAAGAAGGGGAGAGAAAGGAGGGGGAAGGGAAGAGGGAAAGGGGGGATTCCTTCAAGGGAATTAAACGAGAGGAGATTCCAAGAGGGGGAGAAGGGGAGGGGGAAAAAGAGGGAAAGGAAAGTCCTTCCCCTTTTGAAGTTACTCCCGAATGAGAAGAGGGGAAGAAGGGAAGGAGGAAGAAGATCCTTCCTATTTGGAGGGGAAGAGGAAAGAGGCCCTCCTGGAAGGGAAAAGGGGGGGTGAACTTTTCTTGGAAAAAAGATGGAAAGAGGAGAAGAAGAAGAGTGAAGGTGGAAAGGAGAAGAAAAGAGGGGGGGAAATGGAAGAAAAAGGAGGGACCCTGGAAAGAGACTCATTTTCTTAGGAGATCTTACTTAAAGAAAAGAGGATTAAAGGAAAAGGGATCATTCCCTTCCTTTCTTTCGAAAGTTTAAGGGATCATTCTTCCCTTGAAAAAAAGATAGGAGGGGGAAAAGAGAGAGAAGGGAGATCATTCTTCCCCTTCCCTCTCATCCCCTCCAAAGACCTTAGAAATTCCTTATGAAGAGAAAAAGAAAGGGAAGAAGGAGGAAGGGAGGTTCCTTATTTCCTCCCCTCCCTTTCACTCTTTCCTTCCTTCCTTATTTCTTTATTTCCTTAATAACTTCCTCCCTTTCTTCCTTTCCTTCCGTTCTTCTTTCACTCCCCTCCTCCTTCCTTCCTTCCTTCCTTCCTTCCTTCCTTCCTTCCTTCCTTCCTTCCTTCCTTCTTATCTTCTCTCCTTCCTTCCCTTTTTTCCTTCTTTCCTTTTCTCAATTCCTCCCTTTTCCTATCCTATCATATTCTATTCCTTCCAACCCTTCTTTTCTTCCTTTCTTCCTGTCCTTCACTTCCATCCCTACCCTCCTTCCTCTCCTCCTCCCTATCTCCATTTCCTTTCATTCATTATTCATCCCTCATTCCTTCCTTCCTTTCCTCTTTCCCTTCTTTACTTCTGGCTTACCTCCCTCCTTTACCTCCCTCCATTCCTTCCTTCCTTCTTCCGTTCCTTCCTTTCTTCCTTTCCCTCCCTCCTGTTCTCTTCTCTTTCTTTATTTCTTTTCCCTTCCTTCCTTCCTTCCTTCTTTTTTTTTTCCTCCCTCCCTACCCTTTTCTTCTTCCCTCTCTCCCTCCCTCCTTCCCTCTTTCTCCTTCTCCTACCTTCCCTTTGCTTCCAATTCCCCTTCTTTCCATCCATTAATTTCCATTCCTTTATATCCTTTTTCCTTCCCCTTTCACTTTCTAGGATAGAAATAATGAAAAGAAGGGTAGCAAAGGAATGGGAGGGAGGGAGGGAAGAAGAAGGAAGGGAAGGAAGGAAGGAAGGGGAGGGAGAGGAGCAAAGGAAAGAAGGGAAAGTGGGAAGTTAGGGAAGTAGGGAATGCACAAGGAGAGTAGAGAGGAAAAAAAGGAAGGAAGGACTGAGGGAAAGAAGGAAGGAAGGAAAAAAGGAAAAGAAAGGAAAAGAAAGGAATGGAAAGAGAAGAAGAATATAAAAATGGAAAAGGAAAAGAAAAGGAAAGGAAAGGAAAGGAAAGGAAGAGGAGAGAGAGGAGGAGAGGAAAGGAAGAAGGAAAAGAAAGAAAAAGGAAAGAAAGAAAGAAAGGAAAAGATAAGAAAAGGAAAGGAAAAAATGAAAAGTAAAGGAGAGGAGAGGAAAAGAAAAGAAATGAAGGAAGGAATGAGGCACAAAAGAAGAAAGGGGATGGAGAACAGGAGGGAAGGAAAGAAGATAAGGAAGGGTAGGAGGGAAATAAAGGTAGGAAGGGAAGGGGAGAAGGGGAGAAATTGAAGCAAAGGGAAGGAAGGAGAAGGGATGGAAGGAAAGGAATTAAGGAAGGAAAGAAGGAAGGCAGGGAAAGCAGGAAGGAAAGATGGAAAAAAGGGAAAGGAAAGAAAGGGTAGGGAAGAGAAGGGAAGTAAGGGGGGGGGGTGGGGAAGGGAAGTAAGGAAAGAACGAAGTTAGGAAAGGAAGGAAGGAAGGAAGGGAAAAAAGGGGAAGGGAAGCAGGCAAGAAAATAGGGAAGGAAGGAAGGAAAAGAGGGGAGGAAAGGAAGGAAGGGATGAGGGATGGAAAAAGGATGGAAAAGTAAGGATGGAAGGGAAGGTAGGGATGAATAAAGAATAAAAAGGAAATGAAGATGGAGATGGCGAGGGGCTAGGTAGGAAAGAAAGTCAGAAAAAGGGAACGAAAGTTAGGTAAGGGAATGCAGGAAGGAGAGGGAGGGAAGAAAGAAAAGAAGGATAGGATAGGAAAAGGGAGGAGGAGAGAAAGGGAGAAAAGAAGAAGAAGGAAGAAAGGGAAAGAAGGAATGAAGGAGGGGAAAGGTAAGGAAGGAGGGAAGGGAAGTTAAGAAAGAAAAAGGAAAAAAAAAGAGGAAGGACTGGATCCTTCCACAAGGAGGGAGGAGGGGAGGGAAAAAAGAGGAAGGAGGAGAAGGAAGAAAGGATGGAACGGAGGGAAGAAGGGAAGGGGATGAAGACAGAAGGGTAGGGAGAAAAGGAAAAAAGGAGAGGAAGGAAGGAAGGATTGAAAGAAGTGTAGCAGCTGCTTGTGGGGGGATGAATGTCTAGCTGAAAAAAGACAAAAGTAAATTCTTTTCCAAATGAGCCACGTCATGTTCTGAAGAACACTGCAAGTGTCACGCTTGGAAGTGTCAAGATCTTTTCTTCAACATTCCTTTCTTAAATCCATTGCTCTTGGTAAGAGTGGCTGACAAAAACAAGGTTTTACGATTTTTTTCTGTAAGACGGACGGGCATGGATCTCCTGCAGCTGCAAAAGTCTGTCTGCTTCATCAAAAACGACATACTCCACATTGCGTAACTTCACATTCATGGCCATGCATCATGTGTAACAATTATTATATCAGGATTTTCATGTAGTGCATCAAACTGATCTTGCATCTTGCACCCACCCAAAATAAAAGCAGTCTGCAAACCAGTAAACTGGTCACTGGTTAAATCCTTTCCAATCTGCGCCGTCGTACTAGTCTGTCGACTTTGTGAGTGGCAGAAGGGTAAGAGTAGCTAAAGTGAAAAGCAAGGAAAAGAAAGGAATGGAATGGAAAGGAAAGGGATGGTAGCTGCTTGTAGGCAATGAAAGTTTAACTGAAAAAAGACAAAGGTCTTTGCACAGCAAATAGAAATTCCTAACGTCCTCCCTCCCTCCTTCCATCTTTCCGTTCTTCCATCCTCCTTTCCTTCCTCCCTCTCCTTTCTTCAGCGTAAGGGTAAGGATGGAAGGGAAGGGAAAGTAGGGATGAAGAAAGAATAAAAGGAAAAGGAGATGGGGAAGGGGATGGATGGAATGAAGGTAGGAAGGAAGGAAGGAAAGAAAGATAGAAGAAAGGAAGGAAAGAAGAGAGGAAAAAGATTGTAGGGATGGAAATGAAGGAAAGGAAGAAAAGAAGGTCAGGAAAGACGAAATGAAAGGAAGAGAAGGGAATGAAGGAAGGAAAACGAGGGGAAAAAAAAAAAGGAAGATAGGATAGAGAGATGATAGGATGGATGGGGAGGAAGAAAGGGAGGAAGGGAGAAAAAGAAAAGGAAGAAGAAAGGAAGGAAGGGGAAAAGGAAAGGAAAAAAAGAAAGAGAGAGGAGGGTAGGGAAGGCGGAAAGAAGAAAGGAGGGAATTAAATGAAAAGGAAGAGAAGGAAGAGAGAGGAAGGAAGCAAGGAAGGAAGGAAGTGGAGGGGAGGAAGGAGGGAAGGGAAAGAAGAAGGTAGGGAAGTATGGATTGAATGAAAGAGAGGAGGGGAGGAGAAAGAAGGAGAGAGAAAAGGAGAAAGGAAGGAATGAAGGAATGAAGAAGAAGAAGAAAGGGGGAGGATGGATGGAATGATGGTTAGGAAAGAAGGTTAGGAAAGAAGGAAAGAAAGAAGAAAGGAGGAAAAGGAAAGGGGAGAGGGAAGGAAGAAGGAAAGGAAGAGAAGCAAAGAAGCAAGTAAAGGGAAGGGAGGGAAAGAAGGAAGGGAAGAAAGAAAGGAAAGGATGGGAGGAAGAATGGAAGATAGGAGTGGGGAAGGAAGGAAGGAAGGAAGGAAGGACGGAAAAAAGAAAAAAGAAAGGATGGAAAAAAGGAAAGGAAAGAAGAAATTAAAGGACAGAAATAAGAATGGAAAGGAAAGGAAAGGAGGGAAGGGAAAGGGAAGGCACAAAGCAAGGAAGGGTTGGAGAGGAAAAAAAATAAGGAAGGGTAGGATAGAAAGAAATTTATTAAAGAAGGGGGGAAGGGAAGAAAGGAAGACTGAATGGAAATAATGTTAGAAAAGGAAGTAAAAGGGGGAATGTAGGAGAGAAGGGGAAGAAGGAAAGGAAAGGGAAAGAAAAGAAAGGAAAGGAAAGGAAGAAGGGGATAGAAGAAAGAATGGAGGAAAGAGGAAGAGAAGAAGGAATGATAGGAAGAATAGAAGTAGGGAAGGATAGGGAGAGAACTTCAAGATGGAAGGAATGAAAGGAAGCGAAGGAAGGAAGGAAGGAAGGAGAGAAGGAAGGAAAAAAGGAAAGAAGTGGAGGAACGAATGAAGGAGGGATTAAAGAGGAAGGAAGGAAGCAAATAAGGGGAGGGAGGGAAGAAAGGGAAGGATGAGAGGAAGAACGGAAAAAAAGAAATAAATGAGTTGAGAAATAAATGAATGGACGAATGAAAGGAAATGGAGATGGGGAGGGGGGAGGAAGGAGGGTAGGGATGGAAGTGAAGAAAAGGAAGAAAAGAAGGGTAGGAAGGACAGGATAGGAAAAGGAGGAATTGAGAAATGGAAAGAAGAAAGAAAGGGAAGGAGAGAAGAAAATATATGAAGAAAAGAAATGAAGGGATGGGAATCAGGAAGGGAGGAGGGAAGAGAAGGAAAGAAGGAAGGAAGGAAGGAAGATGGGAGGAAAAGAAGGAAAGAATGAGGTCAGAGGGAAAAAGAATGTAATGTATGAAGGGAAGGGATGAAGTAAGAATGGAAGGAAATGGAGAACGGGAGGGGGTGAAGGAAGGAAGGAAAGGATTGGGATTTAGGGGAAGAATAGAAGGAGGGAAATAGGGGAGAGAAGGTAAGGATGGAAAGAATGAAAGGATGGTAAGGAAGGAACTAGAAGGTAGGGAAGGGGAAATGGAGAAGAAAAGAAGAAGGAAGGAAGGAAGGAAGGAAGAAAGAAGGAAGGAAAGGAAGGTAGGAAGGAAGGAAGGAATGAAAGAAGGTATACTTTTGCACGTGCAAATTCTATAGCAGCATCTGGGAAGAGTGATAAAAACAAAGTTTTCTGGAAGACGGGCAGCTGCAGCTTAGCAAATTTTTGTCTTCTTCATCAAAAAATGAAATTCTCTACACTGTGGAACTTCAGATTCCTTGCCGTGCATCAATGAATAATCAGGATTTTTCTGTAGTGTGTGTAGATCTTCCATCCATCTTTCCTCTTCCAAAGGCAGTTTACCTCATTTCCTGCACTATCTTTTTATTTTAGTTTTCAGCATTTTCTTTCCACAGCTTTGTAAGAAAAATCGCTTTTGTGCTCTTCTCAGAGCGGAATTTCTTCTCCAGTATGGCGAGAAACAGAACAAGGGATGTACTGCCAACTGATTATAATTGGTCTTTTTTTAAATGTTTCAAAGACTCTGGAGCTTGGTACTAGTCGAATTTGCTGTACTGTGTTTTTAGCATTCTCCTTTAAGTGATGCAGGTTCTGCTGTTCTTTAGCCCGCTCATTATCTCTGATCACCAGCAGAGCATCTTCATCTATCAATCTTTGTGGGACTCGTCCTTGTGCACCATGCGCTTCTTGATCCGAAAGTGTGAGTGGTGACAGTAACAAGGGACTTCCTTAGAAAGAGATGGATCATATACATAAGGTGTTTCATCATATCTAGCATCCCCTTCAGCACGGTGTTTGTTGGACACAAACATGACCTCAAATCTGAAGGCTTCACAATGCGCTTCTAAATAGAAGCAAAGAAGTTTTATTTTCTTCCCTCACATGAAAAAATGCAAACTTTAACTGAGTTTAGCTTAGTATCAACTTAGTATCACTTAGCTTTGGTATCAACATCCAGACGATTAGCACAGGTTCAGTAAGACCTGCACTTTCAAATTCTTGCAGCATCTTGGAATGAGTGGCAAGGATCTCTTCAGCTGCTCAGCAAAAGTTTGTCTGCTTCATCACAAACGACATACTCCACACTATGTAACTTCAGATTCCTGTTGTGCATCAATGATTAATCAGAATTTATCAGTAGTTATCACTTCTTCCATCTTGTCCCCACCCAAAATAAGAGCAGTCTGCAAACCAGTGAGTTTTCCAACCTAAAGCTTTCAGTAATATTAATTCGAATATTTTATCCTATGCTCCCAGATCACCAGCATTCATTGCTCACTGGTTCAATCATAATAAATCCAATCTGCAATCATTGGCACAGCAAGTTAGTCAATTCCAAATGAGCCATGTCATGTTCTCTAAACAACACTGCAAGTGTCAAGCTTGAAAGTGATCATTCATCTTTCCTTTCTTAAATCCCTTACTTTCTCCTCTGCCAAAGGCAGTTTACCTAATTTCCTGCACGATCTGCTTTATTTTATTTTTCAGCATTTTCTTTCCACCGCTTCGGCTGTGCTGTGATTTTTTGTGCTTCAGAATCTGCTGTTTTGTGCTCTGCTCAGAGCGGATTATCTTCAACAGACCAGACCAGAACAAGGGATGTACACCCAAATGATTGTAATTTGTCTTTTTCAAACGTTTCAAAGACTCTGGAGCTTTGTGCTGGTCTGAATTTGCTGTAATGTTTGTAAGCATTCTCAAAGATGCGATGCAGGTTCAGCTGTTCTAAAGACCGCTCATGATCTGTGATCAGCAGAGGATCTTTATCATCTATTAAACTTTGTGGGACTCGTCGTGCACCATCTGCATCTTGATCCGAAAATGTGTGCCAGTTTCAAGGGTCTTCCTAGAAAGAGGTGGAGATCATACACATAAGGTGTTTTATCATGTGCTACCAAAGTACCTTAAAAAGGTACTAGATACAGTACCTTTTTAAGCACGGTGTTTGTTGGACACAAACATGACAACATACATGATGCTTCACACTGCCGAGCAATAAATGTAGAAGTAAAGTAGGAAGGAATCTTCTTCCCTAAAATGAAAAAAGTATCTTCTTCCCTCAAATGAAAAAAGGCCAGATTTAACTGATCACTTTGGTTTTGTATCAACATCCTGACGGATTAGCACAGGATCAGTTGGACCTGCACGTGCAACTTGGGATGAGAAGAGAAAACAAAATTTTGCGATTTTAAGGAAGACGTATTGCTGCTCAGCAAAAACGACATACTCCACACTGCGTAACTTCAGATTCATGGTCTTGTGCCACGTAAGGTGTACCAGTTATTACATCAGGAGTTTCATGTAGTGCAGCAAATTGATCTGCCATTTTGTCCCCACCCAAAATAAGAGCAGTCTGAAAATCAGTAGGGGAAGGGGAAAAAGGAAGGGAGGGAAGTAAGGAAAGGAAGGGAAAGGATGGAAGGGAAGGTAGTAGGGAAGAGATGAAGGTAGAAATTGATGAAAGAAAAAGGAAGAAAGGAGAGGAAGGAAAGAAGCATGGGAAGACATGCACGTTAAAATTCTAGCAGCATCTTGGAAAGAGTGGCTGAGAAAACCAAGGTAAGGCAATTTTCTGAAATGTGGGCTAGGATCTCCTGCTGCTCAGCAAAAGTTTGTCTGCTTCATCAAAAACGACATACTCCACACTCACATTCCTGTTGTCCATCAATGATTATATCAGAATTTTCATGTAGTGCAGGAAACTGATCTTCCATCTTGTCCCCACCCAAAATAAGAGCAGTCTGCAAACCAGTGAATTTTCCAACCTAAAGTAATATTAATTCAAGTATTTTAATCCATGCTCCCAGAACACATAAGGTGTTTTATCATGAGCTACCATATCTAACATCTCTTTCAGCACGGTGTATGGTGGACACAAACATGACCACATTCCTGTGGTTTCACAATGCCCCGCAAAATTGTTTTATCTTCTGCCCTCAAATGAAAAAAAGGCTCATTTTAACTGTTCACTTAGGTTCCTAACAACCTCCGGACGGATTAAGACCGGCACGTGCAATTTGGGACTAACAAACAAGGAAATAACAAAATGTGGCGATTTTCTGCAAGCAAAAGGATTTGCTGCTCAGCAAAGACGACACACTGCGTATCTTCATATTCATGGTCATGCATCAGACGGCAAGGTGTACCAGTGATTGCATCAAGATTTTCATTTAGTGCAGAAAATTGATCTGCCTTCTTGTCCCCATTCAAAAAAGAGCAGTAGGCAAACCAGTAGCGGAAGGGGAAAAAGGAAGGGAGGGAAGTAAAGGAAAGATATGATATGAAGGTTGAAAGGGAGGAAAGGAGAGTAAGGAGGGAAAAGAAAAGAAATGTACGCAGCTGCTTTTGGGGGATGAAAGTCTAGCTGAAAGAAGACAAAAGTCATTGCACAGAAAGTAAGTCTATTCCAAATGTCATGTTCTAAAGAACACTGCAAGTGTCAAGCTCTTTTCTTCACCATTCCTTTCTTAAATCCATTGCTCTTGGAAAGAATAGTTGACAAAAACAAAGTTTTGCGATTATCTGGAGAGGGAGGGCAGGATGGAAATGGAGAAGGGAGAGCAGAATTGAGAGAGGGGAAAGGAAGGAAGAAAGAAAAAGGAGGATAGAAATTTAGGGAGGGAAGGAAGCAAGAAGCAAGAGAAGGTAGGGGAAGTGTAGGAAATGGAACGGAAGGGAATGGAAAGGAAGGAAGGGAGCAAATGAAGAAAGGAGAGGAAGAAAGGATGGAATTAAGGAAATAAAAAAAGGACGGAGGGAGGAAGTTTTGGAATTTCTATTTGCCGTGCAAAGACTTATGTCTTTTTTCAGTTAGTCTTTATTTCCGCACAAGCAGTTGCTACAATTTAGAATTTATGAATTTACAATTCATTTCCTTCTGCCCCTCATGAAGTTGGCGACGGAGCAGATTGGAAAGGATTTAGCCAGTGACCAGTTTACTAGTTTACAGACTTGCTCCTTTTTTTGGGTGGGAACAAGATGCAAGATCAGTTTGCTGCACTACCTGAAAAT
Source organism: Staurois parvus (assembly GCA_951230385.1). NCBI lineage: Eukaryota > Metazoa > Chordata > Amphibia > Anura > Ranidae > Staurois > Staurois parvus. The sequence goes on along the minus strand of CATNWA010019519.1, from coordinate 17,403 downwards.
CCTAATATATTCATTGTTACACAAGGCCGTCTGATGCACGGCCATGAATGTGATGTTACGCAGTTTGGCGTATGTCTTTTTTGATGAAGCAGACAGGCTTTTGCTGAGCAGCTGTAGGAGATCCTTGCCCGTCTTCCAGATTTAAGAAAGGAATGATGAAGAAAAGATCTTGACACTTCCAAGCTTGAGACTTCTTTAGAACATGAAATGGCTCATTTGGAATAGACTGACTTTCTGTGCAATGACTTTTGTCTTTCTTCAGCTAGACTTTCAGCCCCCAAAAGTAGTTTTTTCTTTCCGTGCTTCTTTCCCTCCTTACTTTCCTTTTTTCCTTTCCTCCCTTTCAAAACCTTCATACCTTCCCTTCATCCTTTCCATCCTTCCTTTTTTTCCCTTCCGCTACTTAGTTTGCCGACTGTTCTTTTTTTGGGTGGGGACAAGTTGGCAGAACAATTTGAAAACATGAAAATCTTGATGTAATAACCTTGCCGTCTGATGCATGACCATGAATCTGAAGTTACGCACTGTGGATTAAGTCGTTTTTGCTGAGCAGCAAATCCTTTTGCTTCCAGAAAACCTTTGTTTTTTTCTTCTCTTCCAAAGCTGCACGTGCAGGTCTTACTGATGTTGTTACAAACCGAAGTGAACAGTTAAATTTGGCCATTTTTCATTTGAGGGCAGAAGATAAAACAGCCCTGCATCTACATCGCGCGGCATTGTGAATGCTCAGGAATGTGGTCATGTTTGTTAGGTTTGAAAATTCACTGGTTTGCAGACTGCTCTTATTTTGGGAGGGGACAAGATGGAAGATTAGTTCCCTGCACTACATGAAAATTCTGGTATAATCATTAGATGCACAACAGGAATGTAAAGTTACACAGTATGTCGTTTTTGATGATTTGCTGAGCAGCTGCAGGAGATCCTAGCCCACATTCCAGAAAATTGCCTTACCTTTGTTTTCTCAGCCACTCTTTCACAGATCATGAGCGGTCTTTAGAACAACCTGCATCGCATCTTTGAGAATGCTTACAAACATTACAGCTAATCCAGACCAGTACCAAGCTCCAGAGTCTGTGAAACGTTTGAAAAAGACCAATTCTTATCAGTTGCGAGTACATTCCTTGTTCTGGTCTCGCCTTGCTGGAGAAGAAACTCTGTTCTGAGCAGAGCACAAAACAGCAGATTCGTAAGCCGTGAAAATCACAGCACTGCCCAAGCGGAAAACCAAGCGGAAAAAAAAAATGCTTCAAAGCGGTGGAAAGAAAATGCTGAAAAAATAAAATAAAGCAGATAGTGCAGGATATAAGGAAAACTACTTTTGGCAGAGGAAAGAGCAATGGAAAGGAAAGATGAATGATCTTGACACTTTCAAGTTTGACACTTGCAGTGTTGTTAAGAGAACATGACATGGCTCATTGTGCAATGATTGCAGATTGGATTTAGGTTGGAAAATTCACTGGTTTGCAGACTGCTCCTATTTTGGGTAGGGACAAGATGGAAGATCAGTTTCCTGCACTACATGAAAATCCTGATATAATCATTAATGCATGGATAGGAATCTGAGCTTGCACAGTGTGGAGTATTTCGGTTTTGATTGAAGCAGATAAACTTTTGCTGAGCAGCTGCAGGAGATCCTTGCACGTCTTAAGAAAATCGCCTTACCTTCCTTTTCTCAGCCACTCTTTACAAGATGCTGCTAGAAATTGAACGTGCAGGTCTTACTGAAACGTGCTAATCCGTCTGGATGTTGTTACAAAGCTAAGTGATCAGTTAAAAAGCTGGCATTTTTTCATGTGAGGGCAGAAGATAAAAATTGCTGTGCTTCTTCATCTATTGCGTGGCATTGTGATGCGGTATGCGGTCATGTTTGTGTCCACCAAACACCGTGCTGAAAGAGATGCTAGATATGTTAGCTCATGATGATGACACATCTTATCTCCACCTCTTTCTAGGAAGATTGTTGACAATGGCAGGTGACCAACACTTTCGAATCAAGAAGCGGATGGTGCTCGTCCTAGAGAACCATACGCTTTTTGATTCAAAGTTTTAGTCACCTGCAACTGCCAAAATGCAATACATGTATCAAGGTTCTTTTCTATGAAATTTTCAGAATTGGAGATTAGACTCCACGTTCAAGGTCTTTTTTGCACCCAGCAGCAAATCTTTTTTGCAGCAAATCGGTGAATCGTGTTACAAACATGTTTTTTTTGAACCTAAGGCTTCACAATGTGCGGTCAGCCGTGTGTGCTGAAAAAGACGCTGGATGTGATAGCTCATGATGAAACACCTTAAGAGTATCATCTCCAACTCTTTCTAAAAGAACCTTGAAAATGGCAGGTGACTCACACTTTCGGATCAAAAAGGGTCGTATGGTTCTTAGGACGAGTCCCACAAAGGTACACCGATGATGAAAGATGCTCTGTTCACAGATCAGTAGCGGTCATAGAACAGCTTAACTATCATCACATCTTTGAGAATGCGTTACAGCAAATCAAGACCAGTACCAAAGCTCAAGAGTTTGAAAAAAGGATATACTCCCAACTCATTGAAGGATGAATTTAATTACATAAAATTTGGTCTTTTTGAAACGTTACACAGACTCTGGAGCTGCAGTATGTTCTGCATTTGCTTTACTGTTTATAAGCATTGCTCAATGATGCGATGCAGGTTCAGCTATATAAAGATTGTTCATGATCTGTGATCAGCAGAGCATCTTTGCAATCGTCAATCTCTCTGCCCACTCGTCACAGAGCACCATCCGCTTCTTCATCCTTGAAAGTGTTGTTCACCTGCCATTGTCAACGGTCTTCCTAGAAAGAGGTGGAGATGAAACATAAGATGTTTCATCATGAGCTACCATATCTAGCATCTCTTTCAGCACGGTGTTTGGTGGACCAAACATGAACACATACCTGAGGCTTCACAATGCCGCGCAATAGATGAAGAAGCACTGCAGTTTTTCTTCTGCCCTCACATGAAAAAATGCCAGCTCTTAACTGATTTTCTTCTCCAGCAAGGCGAGACCAGATCAAACAGGGATGTACTCGCAACTGATTAGAGTTGGTCTTTTTCCTACCCGTCTTCCAGAAATTTGCAAAACTTTGTTATTCTCTTCTCTTCCAAGTTGCACGTCATGAAAGGAAGGGACAATGAGCAAGGAAGGAAGTAAAGAAAGGAATAGGAAGAGAACAAAGGCGGGAAAGAAGTATAGAAGAATTAAAGGAATCAGGGAAAGGAAGAACGGAACGAAGAAAGGAAGGAAAAAAAAAGAAAAGGGAAGAAGGAAGGAAGGAAGGAAGGAAGAAACGAAGAAAGGAAGGAAAGACGAACCTTGGAAGCATTTTGGAAGGAAGGAAGGAGGGAAAGGGATCAAGGGAGGGATAGATGAGAAGGAAGTAGAAAGGGAGGACAAAAGTAAAGAAGGAAGGAAGGAAGTGAAAGAAACAATGCAAAAATTGTGCTGAAAGAGATGCTTTTTGATATGGTAGCTTACACATGATGAAAACACTTTATGTTTATGATCTCCACCTCTTTCTAGGAAGACCGTTGAAACTGGCAGGTGACCCACAATTTCGGATCAATAAGCGGATGGTGCTCTCGGACGAGTCACACAAAGTTTGATAGATGATGAAGATGCTCTGTTGATCACAGATCAAGAGCGGTCTTTAGAACAGCTGAACCTGCATCGCATCTTTGGAAATAAGAAAACTACTTACAAAAAGTACAGCAAATTCAGACCAAGCAAGGAAAGCTCCAGATCTTGAAACGTTTGAAAAAGAGAACATGACATGGCTCATTGTGCAAGTACATCCCTTGTTCAGATTGGTCTGTTGAAGATAATTTGCTCTGAGCAGGGGTAAAAACAGCAGATTCTGAAGCACAGAAAATCACAGCAGAGCCGAAGCAGTGGAAAGTGAATGCTGAAAAAAAAAAATAAGCAGATCTCCGAAGGAAATTAGGTAAACGGCCTTTGGCAGAGCTGAGAGTAAGGGATTTAAGAAAGGAAAGATGAATGATCATTTTACTATAATTCTCCAGATTGACAGTAAAAGACAGTTTTGTTTAGCAGAACATGACATCTCATTTGGAATTTAACTTGCGGTCCCCAATGATTCTCCAGCTTGGGCTCTGGGCTGGAGAATGAACTGGACGAGAATGAACACAGATCTCCAGAGCAGGGGTGACATGAATTAATTATAAATTCCATGCTTTAGGTTTGGAAAATTCACTGGTTTGCAGACTGCTCTTATTTTGGGTAGGGACAAGATGGAAGATTAGTTTCCTGCACTACATGGAAAATCCTGATATAATCATTGATGCATGGATAGGAATCTGAGCTTGCACAGTGTGGAGTTTGTGATGAAGCAGACAAACTTTTGCTGAGCAGCTGCAGGAGATCCTTGCCCGTCTCGCCTAACCTTTCTTTTCTCAGCTACAAGATGCTGCTAGAATTTGAACGTGCAAGTCTTACTGAACCTGTGCTAATCCGACTGGATGTTGATACAGAGCTAAGTGATCAGTTAAAGTTGGAATTTTTCATGTGAGGGCAGAAGATAAAATTGCTGTGCTTCTTTATCTATTGCGCGGCATTGTGAAGCCTCAGGTATGTGGTCATGTGTGTCCAGTAAACACCGTGCTGAAATAGATGCTAGATATGACAACATCTTATGTGAATGATCTCCACCTTTTTCTAGGAAGACCGAAGGACGAGTCCCAGAGAGATTGATAGATGAAGATGCTCTGCTGATTCACAGATCATGATTTTTATATAGCTGAACCTGCATCGCATCTTTGAGAATGCTTATAAACAGTAAAGCAAATGCAGACCACAAATGCAGCTCCAGAGTCTGTGTAACGTTTCAAAAAGACCAAATATAATCAGTTGGGTTTATATCCCTTGTTCTTTTTCAAACTCTTGTACTGGTCTGGATTTGCTGTACGTATTCTCAAAGATGTGATGAAGGTTCAGCTGTTCTAAAGACCGCTAGTCCCTTTTGTGGGACACGTCCTAGAGAACCATACGCTTTTTGATCCGAAAGTGTGAGTCACCTACCAGTCTCAAGTTCTTTCTAGAAAGAGTTGGAGATGATACTCTTACGCTTTCATCATAAGTTATCATATCCAGCGTCTTTTTCAGCATGGTGATAGTGGACACAAACATGACCAAACCTGAGGCTTCAAAATGCCACGCACAACAGTTTTATGTTCTGCACATCCCTTCCTTCCTTTCTTTACTTCCTACATGGCAAAGGCATGGAATGAATTTGAACGTGCAGATCTTACTGAACTTTTTCTAATTTGTATTTTTTTCAAGTGAGGGCAGAAGATAAAACTGCTGTTCGCGGCATTGTGAAGCCTCATGTGTCCACTATCACCGTGCTGGAAAATAAGCTGGATAGTTTATGATGAAACACCTTAGGAGTATAATCTTCAACTCTTTCTAGAAAGAACGTTGAAACTGGCAGGTGGCAGTTGCAGGTGACTAACAACTTTCGAATCAAAAAGCGTATGGTTCTTTGGGACGAGTTCCACAAAAGTGGTTAGATGATGAAGATGCTCTGCTGATCACAGATCATGAGCGGTCTTTAGAACAGCAAATCCAGACGAGTACCAAGCTCAAAAGTTTGAAAAAGAACAAGGGATATACTCCCAACTGATTGTATTTGGTCTTTTTGAAACGTTTCACAGACTCTGGAGCTGTATTTGTGGTCTGAATTTGCTTTACGCTTTAATGCTATTTAGAACAAAGATGCGATGCAGGTTCAGCTATATAAAGAATGCTCATGATCTGTGATCAGCAGAGCATCTTCATCTATCAATCTCCCTGGGACTTGTCCTAAAGCAACATCCGCTTCTTGATTCGAAAGTGTTGGTCACCTGCCATTGTCAACAGTCTTCCTAGAAAGAGGTGGAGATAAGATGTGTCATCATGAGCTACCATATCTAGCATCTCTTTCAGCACGGTGTTTGGTGGACACAAACATGACCGCATACCGCATCACAATGCCACGCAATAGATGAATGAAGAAGCACAGCAATTTTATCTTCTGCCCTCACATGAAAAAATGCCAGCTTTAACTGATCACTTAGCTTTGTATCAACATCCAGACGGATTAGCACAGGTTCAGTAAGACCTGCACGTTCAAATTCTAGCAGCAACTTGTAAAGAGTAGCTGAGAAAAGGAAGGTAAGGCGATTTTCTTAAGACGTGCAAGGATCTCCTGCAGCTGCTCAGCAAAAGTTTATCTGCTTCATCAAAAACGACATACTCTACATTGTGCAAGCTCAGATTCCTATCCATGCATCAATGATTATATCAGGATTTTTATGTAGTGCAGGAAACTGATCTTCCATCTTGTCCCTACCCAAAATAAGAGCAGTCTGCAAACCAGTGAATTTTCCAACCTAAATCCAATCTGCAATCATTGCACAATGAGCCATGTCATGTTCTCTTAACAACACTGCAAGTGTCAAACTTGAAAGTGTCAAGATCATTCATCTTTCCTTTCTTAAGTCCATTGCTCTTTCCTCTGCCAAAAGTAGTTTTCCTTATTTCCTGCACTATCTGCTTTTTTTATTTTTCAGCATTTTCTTTCCACCGCTTTGAAGCATTTTTTTTTCCGCTTGGTTTTCCGCTTGGGCAGTGCTGTGATTTTCACTGCTTTCGAATCTGCTGTTTTGTGCTCTGCTCAAACAGAGTTTCTTCTCCAGCAAGGCGAGACCAGAACAAGGAATGTACTCGCAACTGATAAGAATTGGTCTTTTTCAAACGTTTCACAAGACTCTGGAGCTTGGTAAAGGTCTGGATTAGCTGTAATGTTTGTAAGCATTCTCAAAGATGCGATGCAGGTTGTTCTAAAGACCGCTCATGATCTGTGAAAGAGTGGCTGAGAAAAAAAAGGTAAGGCAATTTTCTGGAATGTGGGCTAGGATCTCCTGCAGCTGCTCAGCAAACGTTTGCCTGCTTCATCAAAAACGACATTCTGTGTAACTTTACATTCCTGTTGTGCATCCAATGATTATACCAGAATTTTCATGTAGTGCAGGGAACTAATCTTCCATCTTGTCCCCTCCCAAAATAAGAGCAGTCTGCAAACCAGTGAATTTTCAAACCTAACAAACATGACCACATTCCTGGCATTCACAATGCCGCGCGATGTAGATGCAGGGCAGTTTTATCTTCTGCCCTCAAATGAAAAATGGCCAAATTTAACTGTTCACTTCGGTTTGTAACAACATCAGTAAGACTGCACGTGCAGCTTTGGAAGAGAATAAAAAAAACAAAGTTTTTCTGGAAGCAAAAGGATTTGCTGCTCAGCAAAAACGACATATTCCACAGTGCGTAACTTCAGATTCATGGTCATGCATCAGACGGCAAGGTTATTACATCAAGATTTTCATGTTTTCAAATTGATCTGCCAACTTGTCCCCACCCAAAAAAAGAACAGTCGGCAAACTAAGTAGCGGAAGGGGAAAAAGGAAGGATGGAAAGGATGGAAGGGAAGGTTTTGAAGGTTTTGAAAGGGAGGAAAAGGAAAAAAGGAAAGTAAGGAGGGAAAGAAGCACGGAAAGAAAACTACTTTTGGGGCTCAAAGTCTAGCTAAAAAAGACAAAAGTCATTGCACAGAAAGTCAGTCTATTCCAAATGAGCCATTTCATGTTCTAAAGAAGTCTCAAGCTTGGAAGTGTCAAGATCTTTTCTTCATCATTCCTTTCTTAAATCTGGAAGACGGGCAAGGATCTTTCACAACTGCTCAGCAAAAGCCTGTCTGCTTCATCAAAAAAAAGACATACGCCAAACTGCGTAACATCACATTCATGGCCGTGCATCAGACGGCCTTGTGTAACAATGAATATATAAGGATTTTCAGGTAGTGCAGCAAACTGATCTTGCATCTAATTCCCACCCAAAAAAAAAAAGAGCAAGTCTGCAAACTAGTAAACTGGTCACTGGCTAAATCCTTTCCAATTTGCTCCTTCGCACTAGTCTGCCAACTTCATGTGCGGCAGAAGGATATGAGTAGCTAAATTGTAGCAACTGATTGTGCGCAATTAAAGTCTAACTGAAATAAGACATAAGTCTTTGCACGGAAAATAGAAATTCCAAAACTTCCTCCTCCCGTTTTTCTATTTCCATCCATTCTTCCTCTCCTTTCTTCATTTGCTCCCTTCCTTTTCATTCCCTTCCGTTCCATTTCCTAAATTTCCCTTCCTTCTCTTGCTTCCATCCCTCCCTATATTTCTATCCTTTTTTTTTCCTTCCTTCCTTTACCCTTCCTACTGGTTTGACTACTGCTCTTTTTTTTGTCGTTTTTGATGACACCTTCCCTTCCATCCTTCCAAAAAGGTAGGGAGGAAAGTAAGGAAAGGAAGGGACCTTTCCTTACTTCCCTTCCTTCCCTTTTTTTTCCCCTTCCCTACTGAATTTCAGACAGCTCTTATTTTGGGTGGGGACAAAATGCAGATCAATTTGCTGCACTACATGAAACTCCTGATGTAATAACCTTGGCACTTGGTACACCTACTAAAGAACAGCAGAACCTGCATCACACATAGTAAACGTGGCACAAGACCATGAATCTGAAGTTACGCAGTGTGGAGTATGTCGTTTTTGCTGAGCAGCAATACGTCTTCCATAAAATCGCAAAACTTTGTTTTCTTTTCTCATCCCAAGTTGCACGTGCAGGTCCTACTGATCCTGTGCTAATCCGTCAGGATGTTGATACAAACCAAAGTGATCAGTTAAATCTGGCCTTTTTTCATTTTGAGGGAAGAAGATAAAACTACTTCTTCTACATTTATTGCTCGGCATTGTGAAGCATCAGGTATGTGGTCATGTTTGTGTCCAACAAACACACCGTGCTTAAAAAGGTACTGTATCTAGTACCTTTTTAAGGTACTATGGTAGCACACATGATTTATCATGTGTCCACCTTATGTGTATGATCCCACCTCTTTCTAGGAAGACCCTTGATACTGGCACACATTTTCGGATCAATTGCAGATGGTGCACTAGGACGAGTCCCACAAAGTTTAATAGATGATAAAGATGCTCTGCTGATCACAGATCATGAGCGGTCTTTAGAACAGCTGAACCTGCATCGCATCTTTGAGAATGCTTACAAACATTACAGCAAATTTCAGACCAGCACAAAGCTCCAGAGTCTTTGAAACGTTTGAAAAAGACAAATTACAATCAGTTGGGAGTACATCCCTTGTTCTGGTCTGGTCTGCTGAAGATAATCCGCTCTGAGCAGAGCACAAAACAGCAGATTCTGAAGCACAGAAAATCACAGCACAGCCGAAGCGGTGGAAAGAAAATGCTGAAAAATAAAATAAAGCAGATCGTGTAGGGAATTAGGTAAACTGCCTTTGGCAGAGGAGAGAGTAAGGGATTTAAGAAAGGAAAGATGAATGATCACTTTCAAGCTTGACACTTGCAGTGTTGTTTAGAGAACATGACATGGCTCATTTGGAATTGACTAACTTGCTGTGCCAATGATTGCAGATTGGATTTATTATGATTGAACCAGTGAGCAATGAATGCTGGTGATCTGGGAGCATGGGTTAAAATATTCGAATTAATATTACTGAAAGCTTTAGGTTGGAAAACTCACAGGTTTGCATCCTGCTCTTATTTTGGTTGTGGGGACAAGATGGAAGATAAGTTACCTTAACTACATGAAAATTCTGATATAATCATTGATCACAACAGGAATCTGAAGTACATAGTGTGGAGTATGTAGTTTGTGATGAAGCAAACAAACTTTTGCTGAGCAGCTGAAGAGATCCTTGCCACTCATTCCAAGATGCTGCAAGAATTTGAAATTGCAGGTCTTACTGAACCTGTGCTACTCCGTCTGGATGTTGATACCAAAGCTAAGTGATACTAAGTTGATACTAAGCTAAGCTCAGTTAAAGCTTGCATTTTTTCTGTGAGGGCAGAAAATAAAACTTCTTTGCTTCTAAATCTATTGCGCGCATTGTGAAGCCTTCAGATTTGAGGCCATGTTTGTGTCCAAACAAACACCGTGCTGAAAGGGATGCTAGATATGATGAAACACCTTATGTGTATGATCTCCACCTCTTTCTAAGGAAGACTATCTTTACTGTCACCACCCACAATTTCTGATCAAAAAAAGCATGGTGCACAAGGACGAGTCCCACAAAGATTGATAGATGAAGATGCTCTGCTGGTGATAACAGATCATGAGCGGGCTAAAGAACAGCAGAACCTGCATCACTTAAAGGTGAATGCTAAAAAACACAGTACAGCAAATTCGACTAGTACCAAGCTCCAGATTCTTTGAAAAATTTAAAAAAAGACCAATTATAATCAGTTGGCAGTACATCCCTTGTTCTGTTCTCGCCATGCTGGAGAGGAAATTCCGCTCTGAGAAGAGCACAAAAGCGATTTTTCTTACAAAGCTGTGGAAAGAAAATGCTTAAAAATAAAGCAGGTAGTGCAGGAAATACCAAAGCTAAGTGATACTAAGTTGATACTAAAAGCTAAGCTCAGTTAAAGCTTGCATTCTTTCCTCTCTCCATTCCTTCCCCTCCTCTCTTTCATTCAATCCATTTCTTCCCTGCCTTCCTTCTTTCCCTTCCCTCCTTCACTCCCCTCCACCTCCACTTCCTTCCTTGCTTCCTTCCTTCTCTCTCTTCCTTCTCTTCCTTTCATTTAATTCCCTACTTCCTTCTTTCCGCCTTCCCTACCCTCCTCTCTCTTTTTTTTTCCTCCTTTTTTTTCCTTTCCCCTTTTTCCTTCCTTCCCTCTTTCTTCATTCTTTTTCCTTCCTTCCCTTTCCCTTCCTTCCTTCCTCCCTTTCCCATCCTATCCTATCTCATCCTATCCTATCTTTTCTTTTTTTTTCCCCTCGTTTCCCTTCCTTCATTCCCTTCTCTTCCTTTCATTTCGTCTTTCCTGACCTTCTTTTCTTCCTTTCCTTCACTTCCATCCCCCCCTGCAATCTTCTTCCTTTCCTCTCTTCTTTCCTTCCTTCCTTTCTTCTTTCTTTCTTTCCTTCCTTCCTACCTTCATTCCATCCATCCCCTTCCCCAATCTCCTTTTCCTTTTATTCTTTCTTCATCCCTACTTTCCTTTCCATCTTACCCTTACCCTGAAGAAAGGAGAGGAAGGAAGGAAAGGAGGATGGAAGAACGGAAAGATGGAAGGAGGGAGGGAGGACGTTAGGATTCTATTTGCTGTGCAAAGACCTTTGTCTTTTTTCAGTTAAACTTTCCTTGCCTACAAGTAGCTACCATCCCTTTCCTTTCCATTCCATTCCTTTCTTTTCCTTGCTTTTCACTTTAGCTACTCTTACCCTTCTGCCACTCACAAAGTCGACAGACTAGTACGACGGCGCAGATTGTAAAGGATTTAACCCCCTGACCAGTTTACTGGTTTGCAGACTGCTTTTATTTTGGGTGGGTGCAAGATGCAAGATCAGTTTGCTGCACTACATGAAAATCCTGATATAATAATTGTTACACCTGATGCATGGCCATGAATGTGAAGTTACGCAATGTGGAGTATGTCGTTTTTGATGAAGAAGACAGACTTTTGCAGCTGCAGGAGATCCATGCCCGTCTTACAGAAAATCGTTAAAACCTTGTTTTTGTCAGCCACTCTTACCAAGAGCAATGGATTTAAGAAAGGAATGTTGAAGAAAAGATCTTGACACTTCCAAGCGTGACACTTGCAGTGTTCTTCAGAACATGACGTGGCTCATTTGGAAAAGATTTACTTTTGTCTTTTTTCAGCTAGACTTTCATCCCCCACAAGCAGCTGCTACACTTCTTTCAATCCTTCCTTCCTTCCTCTCCTTTTTTCCTTTTCTTTCTCCTACCCTTTTGTCTTCATCCCTTCCCTTCCTTCCCTCCGTTCCATCCTTTCTTTCCTCTCTCCTTGTTTTTTTTCCCTCCCCTCCTCTCCTTGTGGAAGGATCCAGTCCTTTCTTTTCCTTGTTTCTTTCCATCCTTAAATTCCCTCTCTTCTTCTTCCTTCTTACCTTCATTCCTTCATTCCCTTTCTTCCTTCTTTCCTTTTCTCCCTTTCTCCCTTTCCTTTCCTATCCTTCTCATTTTCTTTCTTTCCCTCCCTCTCCTTCCTTGCATTCCCTTACCTAACTTTCGTTCCCTTCTTTCTGACCTTCTTTCCTACCTAGCCCTTCCCCATCTCCCATCTCCATTTCCTTTTCTTCTTTATTCATCCCTACCCTTCCCTTCCATCCTTACTTTTCCATCCTTTTTCCCTTCAACCTCATCCCTTTCTTTTCTTCCTTCTTTCCTTCCTTCCCCTTCCCTTTTCCTCTTTTCCTTCCTTTTCTTGCCTGCTTCCTGCTTTCCTGCTCTTTTCCTTCTTTCCTCCTTCCTTCCCTTTCTTCCTTCCTTCTTCTTCCTTTCCTATCTTCCTTTTCCCCTTCCCTTCCTTCCTACCCTTCCCTTCTCTTCCCTCCCTTTCTTCCTTTCCTTCTTTTTTCCATCTTTCCTTCCTGCTTTCCCTGCCTTCCTTCTTTCCTTCCTTAATTTCCTTTCCTTCCATCCCTTCTCCTTCCTTCCCTTTGCTTCAATTTCTCCCCGTCTCCCCTTCTCCTTCTCTACCTTTATTTCCATCCTACCCTTCCTTATCTTTTTTTCCTCCCTTCCTGTTCTCCATCCCCTTTTCTTCTTTTTTGCCTTCATTCCTTCCTTCATTTCTTTTCTTTTCCTCTCCTCTCCTTTACTTTTCTTTTTTCTTCCTTTCTTCTTTCTTTTCTTTTTCTTTCTTTTTCTCTTTTCTTTCCTTTTCTTTTCTTTTCCTTTCTCTTCCTTTCTCTCTCCTTCTTTCTCTACCTTCTCCTTTCTTCTTCCTTTCGTTTTTTCCATTTTTTTCTTTTTTCTTTCCTTCCTTTCTTTCTTTCATTTCCTTCCTCTTCTTCCTTTTCCTTCCTTTTCTTTCCTTTTTTCCTTCCTTCTTCTTTCCCTCAGTCCTTTCTTCCTTTCTTTCTTTCTCTTTTCATCTTTTACTTCCCTTCTTCCCACTTTCCCTTCTTTCCTTTTCTCCTCTCCACTTCTTCCTTCTTTCCTTTCCCTTTCCTTTCTTCCCTCCTTTCCCAATCCTCTCCTTCTTTCTTTTTCTTTTTCCTTTTTTCCTTTCTTCTGATCTTTTTTGATCTTTCCTCTACCACCTTCTATCCTTTATTTCTTGGAAAGAAATTCTTGGAAAGAAGCAATTTCTTTCTTCAGGAAGGGTGCCTCTTCTCTAGAGAGGGAAGGAGGGAGGGGGAGAGGGAAGAAAGCCCTAGAGGGTAAGGAGGGAGGAAGGAAAAAAAGAAGAAGGAAGGAAGGAAAAGAAATAAAGAAAGAGAAGAGAACTCTTTTCTTCCTTCCCCTTTTCTTCTTGTTTCCAAAGAAGGGAAGGAATCTTTTTCCTCCAAAGGAGGGGAGGGAAGCCAGAAGTAAAGAAGGGAAAGAGAAAGGAAAGGAAGGAAGGAATGAGGGATGAATAAGAATCCTTTCTCATGAGAGGAGGGAAGGAGGACAGGAAGGAAGAGGTTTTCTGGAAGTGAAGGACAGGAAGAAAGGAAGAAAAGAAGGGTTTCCCTTCAATGGGAAATGATCCCTCCTAGGAAAAACATTCCGAGGAATTAGAGAAAAAGAAAGAAGGAAAAAAGGGGAAGGAAGGAGAGAAGAAGAAGAAAAAGAGAGGAAGGAAGGTTCTTTTTTCCTTCTCCGTGTGCTCTTTTCCAAGATGGAAGGAATGAAGAAAGGGAGGCCCCTTCCTCTAAGAACTTTGTCTTTTCATTCTTCTTTCTTTTTCCACAGAGTTCCATTCTTCCCTTTTCCCCTTTTTCTAGGGGATGGAAGGGGAAATGTCTGATTTTGAGGAAGGTTCTTTCCTTCCAGGAATTTTTTCTTTCTTTTTCCCTCCAAATTTTTTTCTTTTTCCCTAATTAAGAAGAAGAAAGGGAAGGGAATTTTTTATTTTAAGAAGGAGGGGATTCAGTAAGAATTCCTCTCATCTTTTTTTTCTTTTCCTTCTTTTTTCCCTTCCCTTCTTCCTTTTCTTTCCTTCCAGGAAGAAAGGAGGGAGGGTTTCTTTTTTTTTTTTTTTTCTCAAAAAAGTTTTTCCTCTTTAGGAAGAAACGAGAGGGAGTGGAAAGGAAGGAAAGGAAGGAAGGATAGGATCTCTTTTTGGAGGAGGAAAAAGAGGAAGGAAGGAGGATCTAGGAAATATGGAAGGGAAGAAGAGGGAGGGAAAGGAAACTCTCGGGATAAAAATTGAAGGAATTTCTCTCTGAAGAAGTTTTTTCCTTCCTCTCTTTCCTTAAAAAAAGGGAGGAAGTTATGTAGGAAGGAAAAAATTTCTTCCCCTAAGGGAATTTCTGAAGGAAGAATCCTTTTAGGGAGGAATAGGAACAAAGTAAAGGAAAAAAAAGGAGGGGAGTAAGCAGGCAGGAAGCTTCTTCAAAAATAGTGAAATTCCACCTTTTTCTTAGAATCCATTTAAGAAGTGAAGAAAAGAAGAAAGAATGAAAATAATTAATGAAGGGAGAAATGAAGGGAATTTTTTTTTAAGGAAGGGAGAGGGAGGAAGGATTTTCCCTTCTTCTTTTTTTACTTTTCCTTCTTTTTTTTTTTTTTTTTGTAGAAGGAGGAGGGAAGCAGTAAGGAAAGCAAGGAAGGAAGGAAGGAATTTCCTTTTTTCCCTTCCCCTCCTTCCTTCTCTTTTTCTCTTTCTTTGATAGGAAAGGAGATAAGAGGGGAGGGATTTCCTTCTTTTCTTTCTCATCCTCTTAGAGAAGGTCTTCTTCCTTTTTTTGAAGGAAGAAAAATCAGAGGGTAGGATGGGAAGGGAAGGAAAAGAATAAAAGAAGGAGGGAAGGAGAAATTAGGATTCAGGATGGAAAGAATTCTTTTTAGGAAGGAGGGAACGAGATTTTCCTTTCTCAAAAGCCTTTTTTTTCTTCTGATTTTCTTTAGAAAATAGGAGAGGAGGGAAGAAAAGAAAGGAAGGAAGGAAGGAGGGAAGGGGGAGGGATGGAAAGAAAGAAGGAAGGAAATAAAGAGAAAGAAGGAAAGTTTCTTTCTTAAGGAGGGAGGAAGGAGGAATGAAAGGAGAAGGGGGGGGAAAGGAGAAAGGAAAGAGGGGAAGGAAAAATAAGCATACCTCGAAAAGAAAGGAAATGGAAAAGAAGAAATTAAAGGAAGGAAAGAGGACGAGGAATAGAAAGAAAAGGAAAGGAAAGGAAAAGAAAAGGAAAAAAAAAAGGAGGGAAGGGATGAAGGCACACAAGGAAGGAAGATAAGGACTTAGGAAGAAATGAAAGGAAGGAAGGTGACTCTTTTTTTTTTCCACTTGGAATGCAGAAAGAAAGAAGGGGAAAAAGAAAAAATGAAAGGAAGGAAGGAGAAAGGGGAAGAAGGAAGGGGAGGGAGGGCCCTACTCTTTTTTCATGGAAAGGATGGAAGGGAAGGAAGGAGGGATGGGATTTTTTTTGAAGAAGGGGAGGGAGGAAAGGAAGAAAGGAGAGAAATTAATTTATTTTTTTTTCCATCCCCTTCAAGTCTCTTTTTAGTAGCTACTTGTCCCCTCTTCCTCTTTGAAAGTCTTCTTGAAAAAAGACAAAAGATTGCACCCCTATGTCTATTTTCTTGAGCCATGTCATGTTCTTTCTTTAAACACTGCAAGTGTCAAGCTTTTTGTCAAGATCTTTTCTTTCATCATTCCTTTCCTACTCTCTCCATTCTTTGTCAAGTGGCTGACTTTTTTTTTTTGGCAATTTTCTGGAAGACGTATCTTTTTTTTCTTTCTTTTCCTCCTGCAGCTGCTCAGCAAAAGTCTTCTGCTTCATCAAAAAACTATCATACTCCAAAATGCTTTTCACATTTTTTTTTATTTCAAACACGTCTTTTCACTTTTTTCCTTTCAATCCATTTCCTCTCCTCCGCTCGAACTAGTCTTCGACTTCGTGAGCGACAGAAGGCTTTCAAAAGCTACAGTTTCTAGCTTTATTCTTTCGCTTGTGGGGAATGAAAGTCTAACTTCCCTCTTTTTCTTTTCTCTTCTTTTAGTTTCTTGCACAGCAAATAGAATTTCCTTCTTTCTTCCTCCCTCCATCCTTTGTTTCTTCTCTTCCAACCTTCTATCCTCTCCTTCCTTTCTCTACTTTTCTTCATTTGCTCCCTTCCTTCCTTTCCCTTCTTTTCCCTTTTCCTTTTCTTTCCCTACCTTCCCTCCCCATCTCCATTTCCTTTTTTTTCTTTTTCTTTCCTTTACATTCTTCTTTTTCTTCTTACCCTTCCATCCCTTTTCTTTCCTCCCCCTCATTTTTTTCCCTTTCTTCCTTTCCTTTTTTCCTCCTCTCCTTTCCTTCCCTTCTCTCTTCTTTTTTGACTTCTTCCCTCACCTCATCACCTTCCTTTTTTTTTTTTCCTTTTTTTTTCCTTCCTTTTCTTCCTTTCTTCCTTCCTTTCCTTTTCCCATTCTTCCTTCCTTTTCCTCCTTTTCCTTTTTTCCTCTTTCTCCTTTTATTCCTTCATTTCTCCCCCTACTTTTCTTTTTTCCTTTTTCCTTTTTCCTTTCCATCCCTTATTCCCCTCTCTTCCTTTCTATTTCTTTTTTCCTTTCCTTTTTCCCTTCTCTTTCAATTTCTCCCCTACTTTCCTTCTACATCTTCCTTCTTCCAAAGAACAAATCTAATTCTTTTTCATTACTCCTACTTATATTGTTTCATTCTTTTTCTTTTTCACTTCTCTACTTGTTTCTGTGTACGTAACAATTTTCTTTTCCCAGACCTTGAAACATTTTTTCAAGAAAACCTTTCTTTTTTTTTTCTTTCTTTTTTTTTTTTTTTCCCTTTGACTTTTAACTATTTCTCTTTTCTTTTTTTTTTCTACAAAGAAATTTTTCTTTTTTTTTTCTTTTTTCATGCTTTCTTTTTCTTTTCAAATCAAAAGAATAAGTGGGTTCAGTTCTATAGCACATAACTTTTTTCACAATTTCATTTTTTTTTTAATTATCTAGACAAAATCCTGTATATCTTTTTTCAAAAAACAACAGGGTCTTATCTTTCATCATTTCCTGTTTTTTCTTCCTTTTTCTTCCTTTTTTCTTCCTGCTCTCCTTTCCTTCCTCTTTTTTTTCTTCATTTTTCTTCCCTCCTCTCCTTTCCTTTTCCTTTCTTTTTTCCATTCTTTTTTATTTCCTTTCCTTTAATTCCTTTCCTTTCTTTCTTTTTTCTTCACTTCCTTCCTTCTTTTGTTCCACTTCATCTTTCCATTCCTCCCTTTTCTTTCCTTCCTCTCCTTTTCTTCATTCTTTTCTTTCCTTTTTTCCTTTTTTCCTTCCTTTTTCTTACTTTTTTTTTCTTTGTCTTTTTCCTTCTCTTCTTTCTTCTTTCCCTTTTTTTCTATCCTCCT
>CATNWA010019518.1:0-87128 GCA_951230385.1 Staurois parvus | reverse complement strand
GTACCGCCTGTTCACGCTGATGCCTGGTCCCACAGTGTGACCTGGGTCCCTGTACGGCCCTTCCCATTGCTTCCACTCTGCCATGTGCCACTTTGAAATCTCCTCACACTCCTGCGGTTGTCCATTTTGTCATAGGTTGCTGGCAGATTTACAGGCCTTCCATAGGTGCCACCAAGCCCCATATCGGCCATGGGCCCCCGTTACCGCCTGGTCACGCTGCTGCTGGGCCCATAGTGTGACCTGGGTCCCTGTACCGCCTCCCATTGCTCCCACTCTGCCATGTGCCACTTTCAGGTCTCCTCGCGCTCCTGCTGGTTTCCATTTTGTCATAGGTTGCTGTATGGCCTCCCTCATTGCTGCTGCCTCCACCGCCACACTGTGGCTCCAAACACTGGTTTTGGCCCCGTGACTGGCCAAAGGAGTGAAGTGTGCAGTGATTCTAAGATCGACGGCAATCATCTGCATGTCATACTGACAGACAGTATTATTTCTCTTCCCCAGCAGACTCCAAGGGCATTTAAAATTAAAGGTACAGTGTTGCTCTGCATAATATTAAGTCTCTCTGAAGCCTAGAAAAACACCCTTTTTTAAGTTAAATTCACAGCGAATTTATTCGACTCGAATCGAATATTGTCACGAATTCGACCGAATCGAATCAGTCGAATCGAATTTTTCATTTCTGTCGCTCATCTCTAGTTAGAATCATGAGTGGCACTTGTACAGATAAGATATTTCACTTAATCATTTATTTTTGAATATTTTTTGTGACACTAATGCATGTGAGCACATTTGTTGTTTTATATATTATTGTTTTGAGCGCTGCACTATTTTAATCATCATTGCTGATCAGTGTATCTGACATCAGTGGGTGCTGTTGTCAGAATACATTGTCCGAATGAGGGGGATTTCTCTATTGAATTAGTTTGTGTAGATAAAGGAACCTGTTAGTTAGGCCTGCACTTTCTGGTCTTTTTATGGCCAGGCCATGATGATATCACTACTGTGAATGCGCATGATCACAGCACATAGCTCTTTCAGTGTGTTCTGAATGCAGAGGTCGCTATGCATGTGCAGTGATGTCACGGGCTGCTGCCGCTATGAAAATTTCCTAAATGGTGTATGTTCACCAGATATTCATGGTACCAAACAGGTAAGCTATATTATAATCTTACCTGTAGGCATAAGTTAAAAAAAAAAAAAAAAAAAAAAGACTTAACTACCAATTTAAAGGAGAAACCAGTAATATTTCACAAACCCTATAATATCCAATCAGTTACAGTTGCATGTGACAATTTCCAAGGTGCACCTACCATTAATTATATGTTTCATCATATGTTCATGCAGCCTGTGCCTTCTGTTCACCATAAGTAACATTTCTGAAACCTCATATATGTGCTTAAAGTGGTTATAAAGGCTGGAGGTTTTTTTTACCTTTATCTATTCTATGCATAAAGGTAAAAGACCTTTAGTGTGCAGCTACCCCCTCAGCCTTCCCTAATACTTACCTGAGCCCGATCTCAATCCAGCAATGTGCACAAGTGCAATGGCTCTCCTGGAACTCTCCATCCACTTTGGCTGAGTAACATTGGCTCCTGTTGTTGTCAATCACAGTCAGTGAGGAGGGTGCGGGGACGATATGCCCTCTATGTGTCTTCTGCACATGGCTTAGGAGCAAGCAGTCGTGAGTGCCCCCAGAGCAAGCTTCTTGTTCTGGGGGCACTCAGCAGGGAGAAGGAGCCAGGAACACCAGCGGGGGACCCGAGAAGAGGAGGATTGGAGTTGCTCTGTGCAAAAGTAAGTATGACTTGTTGTTGTTAAAACAATCTGAACCTTTAGTATCACTTTAACCAGTCATAGCAGCTTGCAGTGTTAAAGCTGGGAAAGAGAAGTAAAATAGGGTGTTCATCTGGTTTAGAGACCAAGGATGTGCTTTGTAAGTGCACTATTTCAGCAGCGAATTCAGATTGTGCAGACCTGCCTAGAATAATATTTTGCAGACATCTGAAAATAGCAGTTTTGGTACAGAAAACGTACAAAAATAATGAATACAATATGCAAACACTCAATAAGCTTAAGGAAAAGCAATGACATTTATTTGTGATAACATGTTTTTGAGGGGTTGTTATGAAAAATTGCCACTTAACTATATCACCCCATGTTCTTGATACATATTTTAGACTTACCTAATACAGCAATAGCTTTTTCTATAACGGAATTCAGAAAGTTCTGGCAACTATGATTCACAATTCTCTGATATTATATTGTCACATTCACTGAATTTGAACTTGCTGTGGTGATAAATGAAACAAGTGCATTCATTCAACATCCTTCAATGTGATTAGACGTGAAAGGGAAAGAAAAACAATATCTTTTTATAGGTGATAAATCATTCAATAACTATCGCCATCAGATATTGATTGGAGTATATTGAATAATATGTGCCTCTAGGGTGTAAACTTGCCTCTTGAAGGTCAACCTTTTCATTTCAGCCTAACTTGACAGGTTCCATTTAAACATGTTTTATTTGAGGCATTACACTGGGAGAATGCAAGCTAGAATCATTTGTCAGAAGTGAAAATATCTGATCTTTACATAGATTCTCAGGTATCATTTAGGAAGTTTCAGCATTGAAATGTATAACGACATTTCTTAAACACTAAATTTAGAGGCCTATTAAATAGGGCAATACGAAATGTGCAAGCTAGGGTATTACCTAGCCAGCAATCAGGAAAATGTTTTACTGATTCAACTGAAATAAAACAATACTAGGTGAAATATGTTTTTTCAGCAATGTGTTAGGCACCTTGGCCTTCACTTTCTTAAAGAGGAACTCTATACACAGTTTTATTCTCAGCTGACCACTTGACACATAACCTCAGAAAAACGATAACTTTTTCTGGGAGTAAACATGCACTAAGAAAGGTCCTCCAAAGCTCTTGTATTATCTATATATCTATATCTAGAAAGTCTGGAAAAAAATATATAGGACTTAATTAATTTTGAAAGTTTAAAGTATACAGTAGAATGCCTGTTATTGTAATTTTAATGTACATTTACATAATGATTTTTTTAAATAAATGTATTGTTTTTTTGGATGATTTAAATTGTGTTTTCCAGATGTTAACATGTTGTTGAAATGTAAAGATTATTATTGTAAAATAGTCTTTTAGATAAATTATACATACACTGTATATATAACTGTATAAAATGGAAGTTCACATTAATAGAAAGCTCACATATTCTTTTTGCCCCACTTCCCTTACCAAAAGTAACCCATACCCCACCTTCTTAGATGCATGCTTACATTTGATGGCAGTAGCCTCTGGGTTTTGTTTACATCCAGCACTGAAAGTCTTCTGTGCACTGGCAATACCTGCTCAGTATCTTCCCATAAACTTTTAAGGGGCCATCTGATGAGTATCTCTGGCATTAGAACATGTTCGTATAGTAGTCTGTGAGAACATACTATACTGATGTGGCCAGACCACAGAAGCCCGCCAGAACTGGATGTTAACCAGCAGTGGAGGCTGCAGTTGCTAGATGGAGGTAAATATGCATTTGGAGAGATTTGGATAGTTTAAGTCTGGAAAGGGAGGCCAAAATAAGAAGTGTACTTTTAAAATGCACTTATCCTTTAACCACTTCAGTACTGGCATGTTTAATCCCCTTCATTATTAGGTCATTACCAGGCTGTGATACTTTGACTTGCAATTACTCAGTCATGCAACACTATACCCAAGTGAATTGTTTAGCATTTTTGAGACAGATAGAGGTATCTTTTGATGGTATGTAACAACCACTGTTTTGTTTTGTTTTCCGCTTATAGTGGAAACAAAACAAAAAAATAAACAAAAAAAAAAAGCTTTTTCTCTTCCTTAATGTTTTAAATGATAGAAAATAAAATGCCAGGTCAGTATGAGAACTCCACAATGAACCCTTTTGAAAAGCAGACAACCCAAGGTGATTTGGTATTTTGCCACAATTTTCTGGAAATTAAGAAACATGCCTGTATTGAGGGGGTTAAATCATGGGTCTTGGTAATGGTGCACTATGAATGTTAAATGTACAGGGCATACACTGAGGAAGCGGGAGTTGATGGTGATAGAGGGGTTAATGTGCAGGACAAGGAAGATGGGGGGTTAATATACAGGTCAAGTCGTAGAGATGGGGCTGACATATACAGGAGAGGGGTGAATGACAGTGGGGTGTGTTTTTTTTATACTGTTGGCACTGTACTATATTGAACTGATGCTGGCTGGTAATCAGGAGGCTTTCTTTCCTCTAACACACATTGCTTTCTGATCACCAGCCAGTAAGTGAGACATGGCTTCTAACTGCAATCTGTGATGCTGTGATTGTTCACAGCAATCACATGGTACAGATCCAGTTTAATTGACTGTGTGCCTTTTGTCTATGATCTGCTGTATTCAATCATACATTGCAGGTGTGCACAGGAGTGCAGTTTCCAAAGGACATACTGCTATAGCCTCCTGGAACAGTACAGTATAGTGGCCCATCTACAAGAAGTTAAAGACATAAGGACCTCTACTGGGGATATTTTTGATTCAGTATTTCATATATGAATTATAATTATAGATGATGACAGAGAAAAGACACAATGAGCAGGGTAGGCACAAATACTAAGGGCCTGATTCATAAAAACTATACAAAAAAAAAACAAGCACAAAGGTGGAGTTATCTACAGTGACTAATTAAAATATGAAATTTTCTTATAAACGTGACATGTGAAAGCATGATTGTTTATTCTTTTTTTTTGTTTTCCAGATTGTATGAAGCAGCCTCCAAATTATTGAAGAATTGGATTGGAAGCTCACTTAATTTGTATATTAGCAATACATTCTGCTTCAGAAACTGAGATAAAAGGTGCAAATGAACAGGTAGAATAAATAAGCATATCGCATAATGTCTTAAAAATCCACCTTTAGTCAAACAGGTGTGGGCAGGTGTTACTTTCCCTTTAACTGTTACTCCCCCCCCAGTAGGAGGGGGCAATGAGGTCATCTCTGTTCTTAAGGTGTGAGAGGAGCGTGTCACTGGGACTCTCGGTGGGGTCAGCTAGAATAAAGATGTAGGAAGAAGAGTTGGGCATGCTCTCTCCGCCTTGGGTAAAGGCCTAGATTAGAGAACCCAGACCCTCAAATGGGAATTTAGGACACAGAAATTCAAATATTAACAGTGAGTGCTGAAATTCCCCCTCCCTCCATCTAGCAGAATGAACTGTTCATTGTGGACTGCTTTACCTCTTTATTTGGATTGCGATGAACCATTACTTAGAATGTTCATTTTTTTTACCTTAAATACCTTAAAGAAGATATTTTTGCAAGAAGCAGTGCCTGTGTGATGCACTATAGAGAATAGAAGTGTGTTTTAATATGTACAGCCAAAGCCTGGGAAGATGAGTAATTGTGTTCTTGGTGTAAGCCTGGTCAGCTCAGGAGTGGGTGGTGATTGGGAAAAAGGAGTCACCCTCCTGGTGGTGAGAGCTAACCCTCTCATGAAACATGTGCCAGGTGACCCAAGCCCCTGAGTACCAAGGGCCCTGGGTATTCGGTTGGACTCCCAGAACCCTAATCTGGACTAAATGAATTGTAGGCCTACAAGAAAAGTGCTCTGGGCCCAAAGGGATTAATATGGACAGTTACCAGGGGGATGTGAAAGGAAGCTTTGGGATCAACATCTGTGCACATGTACAGAGTGTGAGCTTTGGAGAACACTGTGGAGTAATCCTGGAAGTCTAGTTTATGAATGGGGCCCAGCTGCATGTGTCAGTCACATAAAGAGAAACTAGGCACCCTGCTTACACGAGGGTGCTATAAAGACCATCAGTTTAAACACTTCACACAACTATTTTTTTTTCTTTGAGCTTGTATTGACTAGGAGCAAGAACCTTCTGGTTTGAAATATGTAAGCTACTGGAAGTTTTAGCTTTGATGTGTTGATAGACAATAATGGTGCAGTCCACCCTTGGGGGCTCAACAATGACATCATCACAGACCATTCTCCCAACTTAAGCTCAGGGAAAGCAGTGACTGGCTTATTAGTGGAAACAGACAAATGACTTACCCATTGGGGTGGATGTACTAAAGTGGTAAAGCATGTTCACTTTTAGAATTATTTTTTTATTTTGTAAAATGAAACATACTTAAAATTCTATAGCAAATAATACCTAATCATGGGCAAGAAAAATTAAAAAAACAGTATTTTTACATGAACAGGATTGGATGATAAGAGTCAGTGAATTTTCCCTTTCCCAAAGGAATTTTAACTTAGTTTAGTACTGACTTCAATTGTACAGTAATTGTCAAGCAAAAACAATTTTTTTTCCATTCACATGATTGGCTGTTCTTTGCATTGTAAATTTTAATTTGCTTCATCTCATTTACTAAGATTAGTGAAAATTCATTTTGAAAGTGAGCATTCTCTCCTTTAGTAAATCAAGACCACTGCAGCACATAATTTTGCTCAATGTACATAGGAGGACGGTCAGGAGTAGGTGGTTGTGTTGTTGGTGTTGTTGGTGTTGTTGGTGTTGTTGGTGTTAGGGACAAGGAGTAGCCCTTAGAGGAGTAAAAGAAAGAAGAGCTTGACATAGCTATTCAAAGCAGTTTTAACTAGCTAATGTATGTGCATATGCATTGTCATTTTACAAACTGACCATGTTAAAGTTAATGTAATGTAAATGTTTTACATGTGCACACTCTATGACGCCACTATTACATTCAGAAATTAGGTTTACAATTATATGGAGAATCTCCAAGAATTAGTCCGCTGGCTGTAATACTTAACAGAAAAAGTCACACCATAACACAAAGTCTGACACCGTTACATGGATAAATTAAATTATAGATTATGCATTGAGATACCCTGAAAATTACTCCACATGTTCTAAAATGTTAAAATCTCTTAGTAAAAATGGTAAGAAATATGTTAGCAACAGTTGTATTAATGTAAAATTTAACACTATACTGTACTGCATAGCAGAGTATAAAATTACATTTTCAAGTTTGTCTGGAGACAAAATATGGTAATTCTCAGGAATGCTCAGTTTTTTATGGCATTCTCTTCAGTATATTCTTATCTAAATAATACAGTATGTGTAGGAAGACAACTGTTAAGCTAGCCATACACATTGAATGTCAGCTGATTTCTTCTGTGGGTAGCCCTGTCTGCACCACCTGGCTCTACAAAAGCTAATGTTTCAATTTCCTATTGCTGATGTTAGCTGATGGAAAATGCTCAGCTGAACAGCATCTGCACACAATCAGATACATGTACTGTTTGGGTATTCTGACAGCCTCTGGTGTCATCTGTTAGAATACAATAGCTAACACTGCAGATGCATTATGCACACAGTTTAGTGTGGATGGGGGATTGAGTAATCTTTCTCATTCAGTCTGTATGGCTGAAGGAGAGAAATGTTAACATGTATGGTCAGCTTTACATCTGAACATCTAGGTATGTGTGGGCAATCCTATACTTTAGTATAATTGATAGTAACATATTCAGATAGAGGGGATAGAGTAGGGAAGTCTAGCCAGTTTGGCAGAATATGTTAAAGCTCTGGGCTCTGGTACACATCAGCACTGTTCTCCAGCCAGTACATTGAATTAATGACATTTCCTTACAACATACAGTGATTGCATGAGTTTACACATGATACCAAGGCCTCACTGTGGATATTTGGCCTCCATGGGCTTCAAACTAACCATACCATACTAAGCAGTGGAATTCATCACCTTTCAAGCCACCAGAAAGGCAGTAGATTAGCAAGCCCATTTTTATAGATCATTTAATAAATTTAAATCTGCCTTCATTTTACTTACTATAAAAGGAGCCATTAATGTGAAAAGCCTTTATGATGAATCTTGAAATGCCTGAGTATGGAGAAAAAGCTTGCTGAATACTATGAAGTGGTAGAGGATAAGCCACCAACACGATTCAACCTCATCTACCACCTTAGACTTTGTCAGAAAGTTACATGTATAGATTGTTTTGTAGATACATTATGGAATAGGTTGAAGTTTATAAATATGTAATATATTGATACTCACCAATTTAATTATTTTTTTTTAAAGGGGAAATGATTTTCCAGGAAAATACGATGGTGTTGATTTACTAAAGGCCAATAGACTGTGCACTTTGCAACATGATCCGGAACTTAGTAAATGAACAGAAGCTCTGCTGACTTCCATCATCTAATCATGTGTAAGCAAAAATGCTGTTTTTTCTAATTTCCTATTTTCCTTGCACATAATTGGGTATTCTTTGCAAAGTGAAGCTTTACTTCATTTTCTAAGCTCTGGAACAACTGCACTTGCAGAGTGCAAATGCACTTTGGAAAGTGCACAGCCTATTAGTAAATCAGCCCCTATGCACACCTCAATTACTGAAATAAAGTCTGCCTATTCTATACCCTAGCCTTAGTAAGAAAATTCTTAATTAATTAACCAAAGCAGTCTTTCAATCACAACAGAGATTACAGATAGTCATTATTTTGCAATCATTTGGATAATGGGAGGCCTTGTTTGGCCACCAGGTAGCAATCAGGTTGGAATTTCGAATCAAGGCTCCTGGGCCAAAAACAATAGAAAGGTAGAAAATTGTATATCCACATTTTGTTACACAGAATAGCCAGTAGCATTGGTGAAGTTTCATTGGTCTTTCATTATTGGAGGCTCTTTTAATAGGAGTTTATGTGGAATTTTCACTGCTGAACCACTATGAATCTTCTGTAATGCTGCCTAGTACACTTTTTACGCAGCAATTGCTTACAGTCTAACATAGCTAATCTGATCAATTACAGCATGTGGTGTTTTCCTGTGAATTTATATCGCTTTCCAAAGTATGTTAAACTATTACACGCATAAGATCTTTACCCGTTCAATTTCAACGGCTGCAGCAACAGAGTGATTATGTTACTTATTTAGGCAGCTATTTTAGCTCAGTTCCATCATGAAAACTGATTTGAAAAAAAGAATGAAAACTGAATCCTTTTACATCAGTCTACACCAGTTTCTACAGCCGTCTTCAGTTCAGTTCCGTTCAGCAGTAAACATCTGTTTTTAACATTTCTATTTTTTTAGTTGTTGCAGAAAAAAAAGCCACAGGGTTCTTTCACACTGGCATTCTGTTAGGCCCCATTCACCCTTTCCAATGGGGCCAATTGTGATTAGCTGCGGGAGATCAAGCAGGGGTTCCATGCTGTTAAGTGCGGGTGTGAATCCCCACTGACGGCAATGGGTGGCTGACAGCTCCTCAGCTCTTTGTGGCTGATTACATGTAATCACTTATGCAGAGATTATCTGCAAATTATCAGTCCTTGATACAGACAGGCTGCATGAGTGATTACATGTGATCGCCCCTGTAAGCTGCAGAAGCTGTCAGCCTCCCATTACTTTCAATGTGGCTTCCCGCTCACAGCTAATCGCAGGTAACCTCAGTTGGGTCTTACTCTAATTGTAAACAGTCCCATTTGCAAGTGAGAATGGGGTCTTAAAGTCACCCTTATTTAGGATGGTACATGTAATATATTCCAGCTCCTGCCTCCTCTCCCCCCCCATGATCCCCCCTCCCTGTGACAGTGGGCCGGGAATCCTCTCCACACACCCACTGTCACAATTCAAATACAGCATGGCCATACAGGGCTTCACTCACACAGCTGCATCATTTATTCACAGAGTTCTGTGAATGAATGAACTACAAGTACCATTGGCCAGCAAGTCTGGTGACTTGTAGTTCTCTCTGGTGAGCGCTCTCATAGTTCTTTGATTCTTCCTGCAATTCAGTAACTGCCTGCCCATAAAGGAGGTAAGGACAGGCAGTGTACTGAGAGTACACAGGAGCCTGACATTGCACCTGCAATCTGGTGACGATGGGTGCAATGCTTTATAGGCTGCACTGTAAAAAGTAATAAATGCACATTTTTCTACCTGCAAAACCATTGCATTTATTATTTTTTTCTATAAAAGGTGAATTTATTCTTTTAATCTGTTTTTCACCTGTTCATTGATGTATAAAAAAATGGACAGCAAAGTATCTCTATGATTGTAGAAGTAAGTGGATGACTATCCATGCTGGTCTGATTTTTTTAAACAAAACAGGGCTGCTTCCTTTTCTTTTTAGACAGATATAAATGGACTTAAATGGGTATCATTTGTTTACTTCCATTGCATTCAGGTCCATTTTTTTTATTATTTCTTGGTGGGCAACATTGCAACTTTTGAGCCAGGGAGGTGTTTACAGGAAGATACATTCATTTTCTGAATGGAAGCAGACAACATCCAAGAGAATAATCTCAGGAGTAGCTCACCATTCTCATACATGCCAGGCCTAGCCTTTAGAAACACCTCCTGCTTTGACTATAATGACAAGGTACACCAGCAGGACCTGTGACAGGAGTTCTTTGAGGTTGTGACATACAACTAAGCATCACTGAATGAAAGGCAGCAGGTGAAGCATGATATGTTTCTGGATTTATTCTTGAAATGTGTATAGCGCTTATTGGGGGACATTTATTAATGTTGCACTGCAAAGCAATGTTATACAGTTCCATTATTACACACAAAACTCCCAACACTTCCCCATGAAACCCTCCTCTCGCCCACAAACATGCACATACATATCTAAATGCATGGGTTAGGTGCTAAGTATGTAAACAACAGTTGCCCTACACATGTTATAGATCATTGTGCACACTGGAGTGACAGCAAATATTGTAAAGTCAAGCATTTAAAGCATTGCCCATGGATAATTTTGTGTGCCCAAAAATATGTTGTGCTGCCTCCTGTAATTAGCACGTTAACCTCCACTGTATTCAACTGTTACTTAATATGAAGGGAAATGATCTGTTAGTTTTAATAAAGCACTTTAGCACATATTAACCCTTTGAGGACCAAGGGCCGTATTTGTCCCATGTTTTTAATTGCCTGTATCATCTGATTAAGAACTTAAAATACTTTTTTTTTTTGGTTTCAGTCAAAATATTAGTTCTTATCAACAAATGGATCTATCTTTTTGCCAATTATTTCAAGAAATGGCTTAGTTACAGCAACTGAAGTGTACAAACTTTAAAAAAAAAAATTGATTCTTTTGGCGTTCCGTAATCTTATGGTTCTCAAAGGGTTAACCTGTTTGCAATATTATGTTGAAAGTAGCTTATCTCTGCAACAGTCTTATCATAAGGCACTAATAATTGTGAGTTTCAAGTAAGATATAATGGTAGTAGGAACACTTTCCACAAAATCATCTCTTTATCTTACAGATATAAAAAAGAAATGTCTGAACTGCACATTTTTCGCACCACAACTGTGAATATTAGATGATATTCTATGAGTGTGATCTTAGTATTATTAGTCCAACTTAAGGACTCTCTCACACCGTACAGGGTCCGTTCCAATCAGCAGGGGATCCATGAGCATATCCAATGTTGAGTTTTAGCCAAATGGGACAGATGTCAGGTTTTTTTACATCTGTGTCTATTCCGTCTGTGTCTGGCGGTTACTGGTGGACCCATGATAGCTCTACAGCCAGCTGGATGTAAACAGATGTGAACAGTCTGTTTAAATTAGACTACCTCTGATCCATCATGTTTAGGTCCATTTAGGTCTGCTTAGGTCTTGTCTTTTTTTTTCAGAGCTAGACAAATTTGGAGGTATGTGGGTATAAAGAGACACAAGTTTGTTTACATCCGCTTGTCCATAGAGCTTCATAGTGCTTCTGATCAGGTCTACCTGGCACACTTGATCCGAAACCTTGAAGGAAACTCAAGTATGCCAGTATTGCCAGTATGAAGTATTGCCAGTTTATGGGAAGCTTGATTTACATCGCACAATTGTGATATTCTGAGAATCTGATCATTTAGATTGAAATAATTAGTTACATTTGAATATAGTCAGCTTATGGGAAGTCTGATTTACATTGCTCTTGTTTTCTGGATAATATAGTTGGCTATACTTAAATATGACCAGTTTATGGGAAACTTATCATATACTGAAAAGTGTATGTGCATACCTTCCTGGGTCAGATTGTTACCAAACTTATGATGAAAATGACTTGATGGTTCAGTGCAATATCTGCACACTCCATTGCTCCGAACAAAGCAGAGTGATTTAGCTTGAAATCTCTAATCTCTACTCTGCCTGTTGAAATGAACACACACTTTATAACTGTCCCTATGGCTGAGATTTTATTTCTCATAAAGTACACCTCTGCTTCAGTCAGTTCATTTGAAAAGGCTATAAATACAATAAGTATGGTATGGCCCTGTAATCTCCAAGATCTGTTTGACTGAGGCATCATTTACCTCTGTGTAATTCCTGCCACACAATTTCACAATATGTATCACTTATGACGGGTTCATTGGCTAAAACAATTCTGTCATTTGGTTTCCAAGCTACCGTGCAGCTTGTCTTTATTTCCACTAGAGTAGATAGTAGATTAATTCATTTTTTTGTAACTTCAAGAAAATAATACTGATAATTGTTTTGTAAACTTCATATAAATGTTACTGCTTGCTACGATTTTCTCTTTGAATTAATTTATTGTTATTTTTTCCTGAGCCAGTAACTTAGACAAAGGTATTGACTTTAGCGGCGATCTCTCAAGTAAACTCTTTTGCCCTGATTTTTAGTATCTATTGATTCTCACATTGAAATTTATGGTGCATTACACAATGCTCCCTGCTGAGCTTCTCATCAGATCTCTTGACTGCTGGGTCACTAGGAAACAAGCCTTGAATAGTGGATAACCCCGTGGCTATTCCTAACTAAGGAATAGTAAACATGGTCAATCTACACTTTAGAGTGCGTTAGTCTAGCAGAAGAAAAATTATAAGCAGACAACAATTTGTAAAAAGGCAATATTTTCTTTTTATAATTTGCTAGGACTTTGTCATGGAAGCAGTGAATCAGAGATAGATTGTTTTATGTCTAGAGGCAACCATATAAGGGCCATCTGTTTTGTTCATATTGGTTGTCAAATATCTGCGTTTATTTTATTCAAGGACTTGAAAATGTTGAAAGAAAAAATACAAGGAGAATTAAAACAGCCACATAAAGGGCTTAAAAGCAGAATATGTTAAGATGCACAAACTGAGGTCAGTAGCTTGATCTCAC
Organism: Staurois parvus; assembly: GCA_951230385.1. Taxonomy (NCBI): domain Eukaryota; kingdom Metazoa; phylum Chordata; class Amphibia; order Anura; family Ranidae; genus Staurois; species Staurois parvus. Next base: position 73,995 of record CATNWA010019518.1, on the reverse strand, counting down.
TTGGTGAGTACAGGCTGTTGTATTGATCAGAATGGAAAAGAACAGCATTTAAAGGCAGAGATGAGCTGTGTTGTACAGAAAAAAAGAGTTGATTAAAAAAAAGTAAACCTTTAGTTTTAAAATTCTGTGCCTACCCACCATTACAGGAACCTTTAGGGCAATGATCTATCAAGTTGTGACTGTTTCAAACTGTTGTGCTGGCTTCAGCATCTATCACTCCCAGACTTACTGCACTCTTAACAAAAGAGCCAAGAAACAATAATTTTCAATTAAGAAACCTGGAGGAGACTTGAAGACTTGATTTATGGTGCATGACTAATTATCAAATAGCTGGCCTAATGAAAATTAAGCTGCCACTTACAGGAAAGATTTAACTTTATTTTCCTAGAGAAAAAACTTGATCAGACTCATTGTGTTTTATGATTAATTAATTGATATATGTAGAAGCTATTTGGGATTCATATCATAAACAGGTATGAGTTTATATAACTTAAGGAGTAAGGTTGCTTAAAAGGACCAATGCATTTTATTTATTTATGTGACTTTTGCAATCGAATAGTATATGCCCTGTTGCACATGTTCTGTATAATGTTTGTACACTAACAGGGCTACAGGTGATATGGAAAAAACAGGTAGTACTGGACCCATAAGGCTAGATATTGCATTGACGTCCAGTCCTCCTGTGCCCTAGGTTAGAATCAGGTGCCTCTGTACACTATTGCTATTCTCTAGGAGAATCTAAGTTTATACAGGAAATAAAACAATTTCATAGAGCCATGCAGGATCATTTCTGGTATTAAGCATGCCAGTTTTTACCAATAGGAGCTTTTGAACATTAATAAAGTGTATCTAAACACAAGAACAAAAATGGAATAAATTGTAGTTTACTAATTCAGCTTAGATGTACTGGCTACATTGTTTTATCATTTTTTCCTTTTACTTTTGCCATGTGGTCCTGGCAGTAGCACACTTCCTGTCCTAGAATAACAACACTTTCTCACTGTATTCTACTGTATCTACAGAGGAAAAACATCGTTACCCCAGGACAGGACTTCTTTTAGATCTACACAATACCTCACCCTGCCCTTGTCTTTGTAACATGGGGTGTTTCTGTAGTCCACAGAAAGAACTAGGAACAATGTTACCTGATAACAGTTAACAGAGGCTGAGAGCACAGGAACTTAAAAGCTCACAGGTTTTCTGGCAGGATCAATGGGTATTTTCTTTTTTTTCAGATATGAAATAGATAAAACAAAACACTTAATTTAACCACATGCTGCCCAGCCACTGTATAAATACGGCGGCAGGGCAGCACGGCTGGCCAAAAACATTTTAAAACGTGCGTTTCGTAAACAGGTAGGGGGCGCGCATGGCGCGCCGCCGCCCTACCTGTCCCGCCGATCACAGCCGCTGATGTCAGTCGCCGGATCACAGCCGGTCGTTACCGGCTATGTCCCGGCGATCGGCGGCAATCGCTGACAGAGAGCACAATGCAGTAGCTGTGCTTCCTGTCAGTTCCCTGACAGCTCCAGGACACGCTGATCGGGACAGAAGAGTTTCTCTCTCCCGATTAGCGGTGTTTCCTGCAGTACAGTACACCCGCCCCCTAGTAAAACACTCCCCTCACACAGTTAACCCTTTCCCTGAAAAATAAACTTAACCCATTCCACCCCGGTGCCATTAGTACAGTGTCAGTGTTTTTGTTTTGCACTGATCACTGTATTGGTGTCACTGGGGATGTCAGTGACCCCACGTCAGTACCCCCCAATGTCAGAATGTCTGCTGCAGTCCCGCAGTCCCACCAAAAGTCGCTGACCGCCGCCATAAGTCACTGATCGCCGCCATTATTAGTATAAAAAAAACCTAAAAATCCCAGTATCTTTCCCGCCATTTGTAAACGCTATAACTTTCACGTAAACCAATTAATTTACACGTATTGGGGTTTTTTTTAGCAAAGACATGTCTCAGAATGCATTTTGGCAGAAATTTGATTTTTACATTTTTTTTTACTGGACATGTTTTATAACAAAAAGCCAAAATATTGTTTTTTTTCCTCAAAATTGTCAGCCTTTTTTTTATAGCGCAAAAAATAAAAAAACCGCACAGGCGATCAAATACCACCGAAAGAAAGCTCAATTTGTGGGAAAAAAAGGATGTAAATTTAATTTATGTACCAATGTAAATCAGAAGTGCAGCGCTAGAAGGGAAATACAATATGAGTAATAAGCGTATATACATCGTTAGATAAACAGCTCATTAGGTGACTTGAAGTGACTTCAGGTGCTCTAACTGTATCCTCCTATTAGTAAAGTGCTGTGATATAAAGTGCGGAAAGGATGCGCACTCACCAGAACGCGCAATTTAATGAGCGTTTGTATATATTTTTCCTGATGTCATCTGCTAGTCTGGGTAATGTCTGGAATCCAGTATATTCCCTTCAGTGGTCCTGGATGCTGTTAGAAGGACATCAAGGTGGTCCAGAGTTCCCCTCAGGTGATAGCTTAGGTACTACCCTATGGGGGTTGTAAAGGCTCCCTCTCCGGTGGTCAGGTGGGTACCTGTGTGGCAGGAATTACACAGAGGTAAATGATGCCTCAGTCAAACCGATCTTGGAGATTACAGGGCCATACCATACTTATTGTATTTATAGCCTTTTCAAATGAACTGACTGAAGCAGAGGTGTACTTTATGAGAAATAAAATCTCAGCCATAGGGGCAGTTATAAAGTGTGTGTTCATTTCAACAGGCAGAGTAGAGATTAGAGATTTCAAGCTAAATTGGAGCATATAAATTGGTGTCACACGGCTCAGCGTTATTGGCAAGTCCCCCCAGACGATGTGCGTGCGCATGAAATGCGTAGGAGTAGCCAGCAACGCCGTGACGTCACGCCGCCGGAGCATAGTGGAGCTCTGGCGGCCATCTTATGCACTGGATGGTTAGTCCACATTGTTTTTAATCTACTTGTTGCAAGAATCTTCGTTTATACCTCAATAAACCCCATACTATACTACACTATGGAGATGTCTCTGCTTTGAATCCCCTGGGGAGTGTTAATTCACAGCTACCCACCTGACCACCGGAGAGGGAGCCTTTACAACCCCCATAGGGCAGTACGTAAGCTATCACCTGAGGGGAACTCTGGACCACCTTGATGTCCTTCTAACAGCATCCAGGACCACTGAAGGGAATATACTGGATTCCAGACATTACCCAGACTAGCAGATGACATCAGGAAAAATATATACAAACGCTCATTAAATTGCGCGTTCTGGTGAGTGCGCATCCTTTCCGCACTTTATATCACAGCACTTTACTAATAGGAGGATACAGTTACATGAGAGCACCTGAAGTCACTTCAAGTCACCTAATGAACTGTTTATCTAATGATGTATATACACTTATTACTCATATTGTATTTGCCTTCTAGCGCTGCACTTCTGATTTACATTGTTTTTTAGAGGTTTTTATGGTTACCTGGTGCACAGCTGCTATACTTTTTGTGTGTGCGCTCACATATATCTACCTTATTTATTAATTTATGTACCGTATTGCATTAACGCGCAATTGTCCGTTAAACTAGCGCAGCGCTGTATAGCAAAAAAAATGGCGTAAATTGCAGTATCTATACCATAGTTTGTAGACGCTATAACTGTCACACAATGCAATCAATATACACTTATTGGGATTTTTTTTACCAAAAACATGTAGCAGAATACATTTTGGCCTAAATTTATAACCAACTTTGAGTTTACTATATATTTTTTATAGCTGAAAGTAAAAAATATTGTTTTTCTTCAAAATTTGTGGCCTTTTTTTGTTTTATAGCATGAAAAAAATAAAAGCGCACATGTGATCAAATACCACCGAAAGAAAGCTCTATTTGTGTGGAAAAAAAGGACGTAAATTTTGTTTGGGTGCAGCATTGCATGACCACGCAATTATCAGTTTAATTAGTGCAGCGCCGAGTAGCAAAAAGAGGCCTGGTCATTAAGGGGGGTAAATCCTCTGGAGGTCAAGTGGTTAAATTGATTTTTTTTATCTAAGGGACATATTTCTCTTTGCTAATAAAATAAATTCTTACCCCTGATCCTTTAAACCTGAACACATAAGCTATTTTACCCAACTTACTCCTCCTGCTGTTCAACAAAGAGTCTTCAGATAAAACTCAATGTGCAAACAGTGGCATTTACTATATTCAACATTTTTTATAAGGGTACGTGTCCAGTTTAGAGCTATGCAAAAAAAGTATATAAACAGTCAAGTGCAGTGCAAATTGCACCTAGAAAACCTAGTGGGGGTGGAGCAGTGACAAAAATTTCTCTCAGTTCTGAACTGATAACAAAAAAGATACCATCTGGTGATAGGGCCACTTTAAGTTATTTAACTCTTCTTGAAAACCTGCACATGTATTGCTGTTATTCTAGGATGTCCATACCATTCTTAAGACAGATAATTTACATGATGGACTAATTTTCGTATGTTAAAATTTAAATTTATATAGGGTACATTTGTGACGGCACAAATGTACCCTATACCTACAGAGATGAGCATGTGAAAACCTTAATACAGCATCAAGATTTATGTATTTCCTCTTGGTACGGGAATATTATCATAATTAGTCTGAAGAGATGCAATAGGATCCAAAGGGCTGCACACTAGAAACTGCATCCACTTTACTGATAATCTTTAAATGCCATATACAGTACAACAACAGTAGACACTGTGGGGCAAGGAAACACAGTCAACGCATTTCATGCTGCTAGCGCTTATTCATGACTATCATAATTAGTTATTTGATTCTTAATACAGCAGTGCAGGTACTGAATACTAAACTGACAAGATGGAAAATCCCATCATATATCGACCATGTATGTTCAGTGTATACATGTTTATCACAAATCGATTCCATTGGTACTAACCTGCTGCAAAAATTCAGTCTGAGCTTCCAAACACTGGAATCTTGCAGGTTTTCATGACTGGACAAAAAGTTGCAACCACGAGAACGTAAGTGGATGTAATATTGCAAATAAGCTTAACTGCAGATGCACTAGCTATCACAAAATATCTCATAAATCATATTATAGTAAATAAATAAAAATATGCTGTTTGTTGTTTCAATAATCTGGTAAAAAAAATCCAGCTGTGATGTTGAAACACTGGAAGAGTACACTATATGTGCTTAATAAATAATTCTTATTCTTCGTGAAACATTGTTCTGCTTTCAAAATTTTCTGTGTTTTCCTACAATCTTATACTTGATGACATTAATGCTGAATGGCAGGCAAACATCCAAAAATACAATGAAATACATATATGTGAACTGTCTCTTCTGCCAAAATGATTGTAATTCTGTTACTAACTCTTGTGATCTGGACACCCGTGGCAGAAAGCGTAGCTAGGTTAGTGAACTGGTAAACATTTTGAAATTTTGTGAAATAGGATGCAACAGAGTATTGATGTGCTTTGGGTCTGTACTTTAAAATCACCTATTAGAGTGAGTTTTTATGTTGGTTGTTGTTTTCTACTATGCTGTATGGGCATGTGTTTTTACTGGTTTGTTGGATAAATGACTGCCTTTGATATTGAGTCTCTTGATTAACTCTAATAAGAAGAAGAATAATAAGTGTGGTGAATGGTTGAAAGCATGTCTGACCCTTTTGGGTATTAACATTTTGTAAAGGATTGTGGTAAACACCCCAGGAAACTGGATTTTGTGATTGCATTCAGGAGGCTGAAATCAAGCCGGATTTAGTTAACTAAGATAATTATAACATGAATGTAATAATGCTTTTTATTAATGAGAATAACCTGGTTTTATCACTTTCTAAACATAATTTAAGTAATGGGTAGGGATGAAAGAACTAGACAAAGTTCAGATCTCAGGAAGTTTGGTGAACCCAGTGGGAAGTCTGTAAACCCCCAACATAGTGCCAAACCCTGTTGAAGTATAGGAGTTGAATCTTGCTATTTTTGGCCTTTGGCTAATTTGAGAACTATTGCTAAAAAAGCACATGGGTAAATGAGATTGACAATGGCTGACAAAAAAATACAGATCAAAGAGAAGAGGATCATTTCATGGGGCCTGAAAATACATAACATGCTTAGCAGATGTGTGTAGGTACAGAAAAGTACAATGTAGTCCTTTAAAGGTGATTATAAAAAAGGGAAGAAGCATGCAACCCTCTTCCAGTACCACACCAGGCCACGTGTCTTCTAATATTGGGGGGGGGGTACCTTCCGAGGGGAGTGGCTAAGCCTCTCCATCTTGCAAGGTACCATAAAGCAATTTTGAGGGACAGGGGTATATTCCCTAAATCTAGTGCCCAACAGACTGTTGCGCTTTCCTAATATTTAATTTCCTTAAATTTCCTAAATAACTTCCTTAATAAAAATATAAAGTAAACAATGTCCTCAAGTGTAAATCCATTGTTAATCACATTGTCCAGCAATTTAAATCCAGCACCAATCATGACAACCCCGCAATAATGTTGCTCCGCCATACTACTACCTTAAATGACAGAGTCACCCATGCTGCTTGAATGTAATGGCATGACCCGGTTTAGCAAATTATGTCACCAGTGATCCATATCAGCTTGGTGAAATGTTAGACAGGGTCAATTTGTTTTTGTTTTTTTCAGGCTGGCTGGTAAATGTAAAAACCAGAAAAAAATCCACACTAGGGCCTGTAACAATAGCACCCTGTAAGCTGCTGTCACTGTACTTAGATACAAAGTTCTTTAGAATAGAAAAAAACACAAAGTGCAGCGCTGGAAAACAAATACAAGCTTTTCAGTGTCCAAGTGTACATTTCAGCAAGTATAATGTATAACAATCCCCCTCAAAAATCAAATTGCAAATGCCAAGCATACATTCATAGACATATCTAAGTTAAAAAAAAAACCAAAACAACAAAAACATGTATACAAATTCCCAATTTTAGCATTAGATCAAAGTACAAGTCCAAAAAATACAAAATAATCACAAATTCATAAAAATATAATTGATATATGAAAACGGTGCAAGGACACAAAATAACTGTAACAGAGTCCATTAAAGGAGGCATAAATGGCTAAGTAAACTGCCTTAATATCTACATGGTAACATCAACTATTCCAAATAGAATTAGTGAAAAAGAAGGTGATTCTCCAGGAATTGACAGGTGTGGATGATAGAATGCTCCTGCTCCCAGATCCAGGACACCACCTATGTGAAACAAGGAGAGGCGTACCAGAGTAGAATGACCCCCAAAACAGAGTGGTCAAACAGCACTTCTACTAAACAGAGAAGCCCTTGAAACTGATGACATCATATGTGATGAAATGCGTAAGACGGAGCAAGGATACACACCAATAAATCTTGAGGGCTTTTGTTCACTTCAGACAAGTTTTGCATTCCAATACAGGTCTATTGGGAAGCAAAACTCACTTGTAATAGGTCAAATATGGGTCAGAATAAGGTCAACTGAAAGTCAAATGCACCTGTCAATAAATTCTGAATGATCTCAGAATCAAACTGATGCCATTGACACAAACTGAAAGCTAACTGAAACAGGCCATTACTATTCCATACTAAAATCACCTTGTATACATAGGACTTTCTATTTTAGGTATGAATAGAAACACTGGGAAGTCCTCCACTGCACCTTTGCAAGTGAACTGAGTTCTTAGAAGTTCTGTTTAATGCTGATATTTGCAATTAATATTTTAAATAAAATGATTACACATTCAGACTTTCAATAATTTGTTTTGGATCACCCTTCAAAAAGGCGCATCATAGAAGAAATTACCATGCTGACTGGAGAGTGATCTTTTTTTAGATGGCATTTCTCCATTTACTTTAGTTTTCAGACATGACTCCCAGTCTACTAGGAAAATCCTTTTAAATTGTTTTACAAATTGTGTATCCGACCTAGAAAGAGAGACTCACAATAAGAATGATTGACCCTTTTACCATAACAGCACCAGGAAGTAGTTGAGGAAACCCAACTAAAGCTGTCCGTACAATGATAAAAAAATTGGGTAGTACAGCAGGGACTGGCGAATTTCGATCAATGTTTGGCTGTCCCTGGCTGACAGAAGTTGACTATTTGATTGACTTCTGTCAAACAGAGAATTTGATAAAGGTTACCTGATTAGTGGCTGCAGCCACTGATCAGTGTATTCTGACAGCAGCCGGAGCCTCTGTCAGAATACAATGTCCTGGTGTGGGATTCCTCTATCTACCTCATTTGTGTGGATGGAGAAATCTGTTAATTTTTTTTGTTCAGTCTGCTGGCTTAAGAAAATAAAAACTGACAAGGAATTGCCAGCTTTACTGCCAGCGCAACTCTATTTTCTTGGTTGACTTTCAAAATCTCATTCTCAATTTCAAGATCTCAACACCCGCAAGTTGTTTGACCACCTCTGATCACTCTGTCATCTATGAACCACTCACATGCATCTCTACAAGTGCAAACAGACTTTTAGCTTTAACCCCCAGCCTACACACACCTCCAAGCTCACAGAATTACTTTATCCCCTATATCCAAATGCTGTATTTATTCTTTCTCTCACTGTTTTATTGTGTGAGAATATTGTTATTTGGATTGACACGACTGTCAAGTATATTTCTGTGAGTCACATTTATTGTAAGTATTTGACAATGTCAGATAAAATTGTTTCTTAAAGGTGGAATAGATGAACTCAGTCTACAAGACACATTTGGCCCTATGAGATTTTAAGCAGCCAGGGCCTAAATAATCTTGGTGCAAGAAACCCACAATTAAATTCAGTAACCTTGAATAGTCAATAGTATTTCTATGTTCTGCCATTACTGAAAGAGTAGATGTGTAAATTCTCATTTTAGCACCTTCTGATTTTTATCTATCCCAACTGCAGACCCAACTGAAGATTCTTGATAATCCATTGAGAAATGTACAATAAAAAAATGTATGTCCCAAAACAACACTATTCATGATTTATGTATTGCTTAAACTATCAGACCAGTCAAAACTCTCTTAGAGTATTAAATGGACTAGGGAAGCATTAGAGCCTCTACCAGTTTTTTTACTGCTTTCTATGCCCCCATAATTAAGGTTTCCCTGCACTTCTTGTACCCAAAGAAAAATTAGGTAAGTTGATATTTCCCCAAAATGAAGGAAAATCCAACCGTTGGAAACCAGGAAAATGTTCCAACATTATTCCTGTTGTTCCAAAATTATTTTAGAGTCACTCTCACTTTATCTTCCTATGACAATGGTAATTAAACATTAGGAAAGATTAGATTAAATTGCCTAGGTGGATCACTCCCCATTTGTCAAGATCCTACCTTTCCTCAGAGGTTATGCTGCTCCATGTGCTGGCATCCATCTTAGGTTTCTGCAAAGCATGGTGGGAGCCTTTTATGTTTTCAGGCCTCTGCGGTCCATCCCCAGAGGGGTGTGGTTGATCACATTTAAGCTTGTTGTCTGCACTTGCTCTTTGCATTCATGTCCTGTATGATTGTGTTGCAGCAAGCTTGTTCTACTCTCGTGGCTCTCCTGGAAACCGACTCGGCTTTGACTAAAACTATTCTCAGCCTTATCCCTTTATCTGACCTCCCTTTGCTGAACCTGGCTCATGACCTGTGTATTCTTGCCTACTGTCCTGTACTGTCTGTCCCGCTGTTATCGACCCGGCCTGTCCGACTATGCTATCATTTCCCATCTGGTTCCTGCCAGCTATACGCCATTGGCAGTGGCCATTACTGCAGCTGGGGTTACTCGGGGGCCGCGACCTGGTCCCTGGCTGCGTCAAGTCCATCCCCACCATCAGGGGCCCTGGTGAAAGGTGGCCTGGGGCTTAGACTCCGCGCCCTGAGGGACTCCGGGTTCTGTGGGTGGTGGTTGTTGTCAGTCGGTGCGTGACCCTACCATTAGGCCTGCCTGTCCATTCCACTGCTCCTGCCCTGACACCATTCTCCATGGAGTACATGTACTCTTCTTTTAAATTATTATCTTTTGGGAGATACATAAATCCCTTTATTGCTTATTTTGCCTTAGACTACTTCTTACCACATCTTGACCTGCTATCCTGATGAGAAAACGTAGGTTTTGTTTTCTATGTTCAGTGGAGACACTCATGACCTGAATTCATAACAAGCTTTACTTTTGAAACAAGACTTGGGCTTGCCTAACTTCTCCTATAAACTGTTCTGTCATGACCTTTAGCACTCGATAACCATGCACTGATGGTATGACTTTTTAACTACACAATTTCTCCTACCTGTTTGGGTCCATCCTGGCACATGAACCTTTCCTTGTTTTCTCTTTCCCTCCCGTTCTATTGTTCCTCCTTTTCATCACTTCACTTATTCGTTACTTTGCTTTTGTAGCTTAGATAGGTTACTACCATTAGTATACAAATTTTAATTTCTGTCAACAGGTTTATCACCATGTAAATCCCCATATACCAACCTTATTTTGTTTGTTTACTGTATGTTTAAATGTATTCCCTTTAAAGTTCAAAATCTGGGTAACAAAAATACTTTAAAGTAAAGTAAATGTTAAAATAATAGCTCAAAATATGTATGTACTATGTGAAAATGCACTATAGTGTCCCTGCATATTTCTTTTATATTTTTCATTATACAGTATTACATTATAAATACTGTGTTTTTTTTAGATATGCTATTTAGAGTACATATTATATGATTGCGCATTTACAGACCTGTTTCCAATTGTTATTTGTATCCCGACATTCAGAATATTATATAGCTCAGAGCTGTATTAAAAATAATTCCTAAAGCAAGGAACACATTGTCTGTGCACATGAGTAAGCATTCTGAAGAAAAGAAAATTATAGTAGAAAATACTGTTAATTACAAGGTACACATGTAAAGTCTAAACTCTACATCAGAAAAAATCTGGAGTGAAAAGAAATGCTATTATCTAAAAATGCTTCTTGGAACAAAGATTTATTTTAGACACAAGCAATATAGCCCAACCAAAGTAGCAGTGGATAAAGGCAGCATTATCAAAAATACTTTCTGTTTATTTTTGTACTTTAAAAGCACAATGCCTTCAGATAACATGGACTAACACATACATCAATTTAAAGTTTCACTCACTGAATTACATACATTAATAAAACAATAAATCTATATAAAATAAAAACCATCGCATATACTGTACGTATTTCTTGCTGCTATAGGAATCTACGGATTAAGTGACACTTGTGCTATGAAAACTTGATCCTGCTGCCTAATATTATTGGTAAACAGCCTCAATGTTTGGGAAAAAGATGCATGTTTTCAGTGTCTTGAAAAAGGTCATCCAGCGCCCAGGGCAAGAATGGCAAACTGCGCCCCCCACCAAGTGTATTCACAGTTCATATCTCAGCGTGGAACCCACTGGGAATGAAGGCAGCTTCTCCATCTTTACCTCTCTGATCATGTGACATGCCACATGAGAAGGGAGACATAAAGAAAGGCAGTCTGCCCTTACTCCTCAGTGGCACCACGCTGAGACTTATGTGTGCGCAGTCTCCTCTCAGCAGGCGTTCTCTTTCTCCTGCCCACAGTAGGTTGCTACTGGATGGAGGAGAGAGCAAAATTCTCCCTCTAGCAGCTATTAATGGGAGTGACACTGCAGTCATTCCTCTCAGCAGGGAAGTTGCTAGGTGTAAAGACCTGAGGCACGTATGGACACCTTGAGTGATTTAAAGATGTAGTGTGCATAGTGTGGCATGTGTGGCCAAATTGCTATAATAGTGGGAAGGGATTAAAGGGGTATGGTTAAAAGATACGTTTAGGTTTATAGGAAAATAAACATTTACACACACCTAGATGGATGCAGCTTCTGTGCCTTGCCAGCTCTGCACTGTGAAATAAGCGATCAAACACAGCTGATCACTCGGTTATCCCCGTTTCTCTGAATGGAGAGGCTGAGCCAACTGCCGGTGCAGGCAGACGGGTGAATCCTAACTGTAAAGTCGGAATCGTTCCAGAGCCTGGACCAGACTCCTGTGATCCATTGGGTAATTAGGGGAATTATTTATTTATTACAGGTACTTATATAGCGCCATCAATTTACGCAGCGCTTTACGAACATATTGTACATTCACATCAGTCCCTAACCCTCAAAAGGCATACAATCTAAGGTCCCTAACTTACAGTCATACATACACATATTAGGACCAATTTAGACAGGATCTAAGTAACCTAACAGCATATTTTTGGAGTGTGGGTGGAAACCAGAGTACTGGGAGGAAGCCCAAGCAGTCACAGGGAGAACATGAAAACTCCAAGCAGATGATGCCATGGTTGGGATTCAAACCAACAACCATAGTACTGCCAGGCAGAAGTGCTAACCATTTAGCTACTGTGCTTCCACTGTGCTGCACATAAAACCCAAACCTACACTACTCTAGATCATGAGTGCCTAACATCAGGGGCGGACTGACCATTCAAACACTCGGGCACTGCCCGAGGGCCCGGGTCAGTAGGGGGCCCCATGAAATGCCCCTGGTACCTTGTATAGGCTTTTTTAGAGTGTGGGCAAGGACATAGGGGCCCCATGATCCCCTATTGCCTGGGGGCCCCATGAGTTGTCAGTCCACCCCTGCCTAACACACAGTGCAAGGGTCAGGAGTAAGGTAGAGAATGCAGACTAACACACTTAAAAACAAATAAACTGTATCTACTAAAAATGCAGGAATCTGTAAAGCTGAACCATACTCAAGTTCTCTCCAGTGCTTGTCAAGGTCCTACCTTTCCTCAGACCTTGTGCTGCTCCATGTGCTGGCATCCATCTTAGGTGTCTGCAAAGCATTGTGGGATCCTTTATGCTTTCAGCCCTCTGCGGCTCCTCCCCCAGGAGATGGCGGCTTATCACATATAAGTCTGCTGTTTGTGGCTGTCCATTGCATTCGTGTCCCGTCTGTTGCACAACAGCAAGCTCCTGTTTAGGTACTCATTGCTTTCCTGGATACCGACTCGGCTTTGGCTAAGACTCCTCTTGGCTTCTGACCCCGGCTCTGGCGACCATTCTTCCTGGCTCCTGATCCCGGCTCTGGCGACAATTCTTCCTGGCTCCTGATCCCGGCTCTGGCGACGATTCTTCCTGGCTCTTGACCCCGGCTTTGGCTATAATTTCCGCTGTTGGACTTGCATAGACTCTTGTCTTATTTTTATATTAATTTTTATATTAAAACCCTACCTTTAATTGCACCTCCTTGTGTGACTGGCTCCTCGCTCCCTGACAGTGCTGTGATGTCCCGGAGCTCCCTGCTGACTGCTGACATGTTTGGCTGGTTGGCTTCTGAGTAATGATTTTCAGCCATTTTCATTGGCCCGGCAGAGATGATGCCACTCCCGCGCGCATGTGCAGATGTTCATTCAACTTGACATTGCAAAAATTATATACAGAGCTGCTCGTGCAGTTGTGGGGAGGTTGCAGCATGGCCCCATTCACTTGAATGGGTTGCATTTGGCAGGTGGTAGTGCATGCTTAAAGTGGCAGGGGGTATAATACCTGCCACCGCTGCAAATCAAATTATTTTGGCCTTGGCATCTGTACACCCGCAGCTGCTGTCTCTGCAGATTAAATGGGAGAGATAGAGGGTGGTAAGAATGAGGCTGCTTGATTTACTGCCCTCCCTCCCAAACAAAGCACAAAGTAACTTTAACAAATATTTAAAAAATCCACTGAGTACTCTGATTTACCAATCATATCCACAGTGCTCAAATCCTCAGCTGAAAAGAGCAGAACATACATGTACTGTACCTGTTACCCTTCAGTGTTTCTTAGATTTGCCTGGATTTAACCCTGGCATTTTCTGTCAGCTTCTGTTCCCACCTGTTGGCCCGTGCACCACCTATAAGGCTTTAGTATTCTTTAATCTGCATGGATCTAGTGCCTGCATTTTTTGTATCTCCTGTCATCTTCTGTCCCCACCAGCCAGCCCACCCACCTCCGGTACACCTTCAGGATTCTTAGATCTGCTGGGGTCTAGTCCCAGCATCTCCTGTTGGTTTCTATACTCACCTGCTGGCCCGGGGTTAATTCTGTTGGTTCTCAGAGCTGTTCCTGGAAATGTGGTTTGCGTGTTTTCAGGCCCTATTTTCAATTCTCAGTAAGAATACATGGAGATTCCAAAATGGAGGGGATAACTGGTAGGTTCTGCCTACTGTTTTGGCACCTATCGCCTAAGGGCCCAGCACCAAGTGGTCATTATTTTTCTTGCCTAGGTGTTTGCTTAATAACAATGAGGGAAACTATTCATTATACTGGTTTCTACTATCCTATTATTATTACGGACATTTATATAGTGCTGAAAATTTACACAGAGCTTTACATACTGTACATTCACATCAGCCACTCTGGCCCTCAAGTGATCTATGGACCCTATCTCACATGCATATATGCACAAACGCACATGCTGACGCCAATTTTTACAGAATCCAATTAACTTACCAGCATCTGATTGGAGTGTGGGAACAAACCAGAGTACCCATAGGAAACCCATATGAGCATAGGGAGAACAGAAAAGTCTATGCAGATTGCACCTAGGACAGGATTTACCTAGAAGACCCCAGTGCTCCAAGACAGAGGTTCTAACCACTAAACCTCTGTTCTGTCTATTTTTTTTAAATATTTTTTTCTCTGACATCATGGATTCTGCTGAGATAAATAGCAAATGTGGTGCCAGTTATTTTTAAAGAGCTGTAGTTGGCTCTGACATGCAAAGGAACTGTAATCTATAGAAGTCTTTTATAACATGTTCTTAGTCTCTAAAAGTGCCCTGCAGCATGTCACAAGCCTCCAGTTGTGTATGTTACCTATTTTCAGTCCTTGACCATCTTCTGCAGCATGCCCACAGCCTCAGACCATCCACTATCGTATGTCAAATATCTGGATGTAGCATTATAAACACAATATTTGGTGATGTCAGGAACTACATTTGAAGTCCTCTATGTTGTGTATGTTGACCACCACTGGCCTATAACCATACTGGGGGGAAATCTCTTTTCATGGCCACAGACCAGGGCTCAATTACTCAAAAAATGTTTTGAATGGTGTTTAACTTTTACTCTTTTAAGTGTAGCCTCAACTATATGTTTTTTACATGTTTCTTTTATCATTATGACACTAATCATTATTATTTATTATTATTTATTACAGGTACTTATATAGTGCCATCAATTTATGCAGCACTTTAAATATATATTGTATATTCACATCAGTCCCTAACCTTCAAGGGGCATACAATCTAAGGTCCCTAACCTACATTCATACAAGCACATACTAGGTCTAGGTTTAGACAGGATCCAATTAACCTACCAGCATGTCTTTGGAGTGTGGGAGTAAACTGAAGTACCCGAAAGGGAAACCCACACAGGCACAGGGAGAATATGCAAACTCCAGACAGCTGTTGGCATGGTTGGGATTAGAACAGAAGAAGCGTCTTAGATAAGATATGAAACATCTTTGATTTTAAAGAACAAGTCCAGTTGAATGTGACTATATACTACTAGCTATATCATGACCTAGATAAATGTGGACCTCCACAGGCATGGTTGGTTGACACTGAATAAGCAGCACTCCTTTCTAAGCAGCTCTGCTCCAAGTAGCTTCTTCATTCAAGCCCTGGGTGCTGAAGGCAAAGCAAAGCCAAGCCATCCCTGCTCCTAGACAAAGTGTAGAAAGAAAGGTCTGCCGTGCACCAGATAAATCACTGGCATCCATTTGTTTTGTGTAAGATATCTACAAGCATGGTAATGACAGTCCCCACCTTCACAGGCATGACATTGAATTGTGTTTTTGTTTCTCTTATTACAATTTCTTATAACCACTTCCCCTCCATAGGACATACCCATACATCCTTGGATGGGAAGGGTGATATCTCTGCAACCGCTTGAGCAACAGAGATAGAGTTTTTTGGAGATAACGATGCTGAACAAAGTAAAAGCTAAAGAGCCCCTGGATTACTTTTACAGGCAGCAAAAGGTATTTCCCCTCTTTTCACTGCCTTCCTCCTTTATCAGGCTCTCCCAAATGATCCGGGAGCCTGTCAAGGATGCGACTAGCGGCATTGGGTTCCTGAGACACAGTGAGAGGAAAGGTTTCTGGCCTCATGTAAACAAGCCATTACCGTCTTGTAAAAGCATCACATCAAACCAATCTTGGTTTGATTAGATGCTTTGGAGGCCAGAGAGAGAGATATGGGGTCTAATAGACTTCAGATCTCTCCATAAAGAGGACGTGTCATGGCTCATGCTTTCACAAGGGAAGGTTGTTCATCACTTCTGATAGCAATAAAAGTGATCAAAAACAAAAAATAAAGATAAAGTGTGAAAAAAAAAAAATTATAAAAATAAGTAATTTTTGATTTTAACAATTGAAAAAGCCCCTGTTTCACATACTTACAGGCAAATGCAATACATACGTCAGTCCCGCACGCATATATAGACAGCGATTGCACCACATAAGTGAGGTATTGCTGCAAACATCAAAGCAAAAGCAATAATTCTAGCACAAGACCTGTGTAGCTCTAAAATGGTAACCTGTAAAGGTTTTTAATGAATCACCTATGCAGATTTTTAGAGACTAAAATTTTGCTTACAGGCGTATTCAGTTTTAAAGCGTGGCATATTTGGTATCTATTTACTCAGCATAACATCACCTTTTATATTTTACCAAACATTTGGGTATTATATTGTGTGTTTTTGTACATTAAAATTAATTAAAGTGTATTTTTAAAAAAAACTATTGTTGATTGAATTGTTTGTTGTTTGTTTGAAAAACCACTGCACAAATAATGTGTGACATAAAAATATGCAACACCCATCATCTTATTTTCTAGGACCTCTTCTTAAAAAATATATATATGATGTTTGGAGGTTCTAAGTGGTTTTCTAGCAAAAAAAAAAAATGTGTTTTTGCATGTAGGAAAGGAATGTCAGAATTGGCCCTGACTGGAAATGTTTGATTAATATGCATTAAAAATAAAAATTCATATTAGTAGCTAAAATAGTTTAAAAAAGTGTATTCTTTTGTGTTGGATGTACAGGAGAAGGGTTAGACACTCTATCAAATTATTATTGCTGTCACTTTCCCTCTGAGAAGATTCACCCCCTCTGTTTGTCCTGGTGATCATTGTCACCAGAGCTACAAATGAGGAGGGCATCTATTCTAGTGTCAACTGTCTAAGGCTAATCATATGTGAAATAACCAGATTGTACAATGTCTATACAATCTCCTTTAGATTTTCCTAAACTATATAATAGGATAAAAACACCTAAGCAGTCTATTCAATTTCTATTACATCAGGCAGGCCCTTGCACTACATAGTTGATGGTAGATCCAAAGGAGATTGTACAATCAGATTGTATAGTGTATAGCCAACTTAAGAAAACATTTACTTTCTTTTGGAGAGCTCATCTTTCTGCTGTGTCTCGAGACAATAAGTGTAGGAAAACATCCCCAGGTGGACACAGCAACAAATATTTTCCTGGGATATAGTCATTTCTTACTCAAGCCAAAACTTAAAAAAAAACTTTCAGCTTTATATATACTTTAATTACTGAACATTTTTTAGCACAACTGTTGATCATTTCCTGTCTCAATACATGAAAATGTAAATGATTCTATTTTACTGAAGAGCCAGTCATAATAGACGCAAAGGGCAGCTCTGCAGTAGCATTTACAAATGCTCTTGATCTCTATTTTGCTTTGCCTTTAATGTTTAATTCATTTAGAAATATGATAATCAAAGTTTATGGTTTAGTCAATCAAAAAAAAAAAAAAGCACGAAAGAACTCTTCCTAAATCTGATTCCATGTGCCCTGCTTATACTTTGGAAGCACATTCAAATATTCTTTCTATTACCAAAAGATACTATTTGGTGTTCTCTTCACATCTTTTGCAGCATTGGAGTTTGCAAGTAAATATGCTGGAAACATAGTACAGTATTCTCACATCTGTTTGCAAAGCTATGGTTTTTTCACATGCAGATTAGTTTTATTCTGTGAGGTGAACAGCAGAGAGGCAAACATGGATACTGTTGGAACCCCTATTGCTACATGACCTAAAACTGACCTCACTATTCTGCTCCCAATAGGTATGGACTAAAGAGGCATGCAGTGCTCTTAGGAAAACTTTTTCATTTCAATGTATGAAGTATTCTTACATGTTTTACAGTGAAAAAGACATTATTTTATCCACAAAGTTACTATCCCTTTGTGAATACTCTTCTTTAAAGAATAGGATCATGAAGCTTTGGAAAGAAACTGTAAAACTTTGAAGATGGTATTTTAAATGTGGAATTATTCTATATTATAACAATATTATTATCATTATTATCGTTACCTTTGTCATTATTATTATTATTATTTATTTATTTTATTTACTTTTTCTGAGGCTGGCTAGTACCAGGAACCAATTCTAATGAATAACTCCCACATTATATATCTGTGTTATTTGAAGCATATAACTTTTTAGTTGGCACAAATCTCATTAAGATGCATACTGGACAGTCAAACCTGATAACTGGATTTGCAGACCTAAAATGATTTACACATTTATCCTGGACCTGTTTTTTCTTTAACCACTTGCCCTCCAGAGGATTTACCCCCCTTCCTGACCAGGCCATTTTTTGCGATACTGCACTGCGTTACTTTAACTGACAATTGCGCGGTCATGAGACGCTGCACCTAAATAATATTTATGCCCTTTTTTCCCACAAATGGAGCTTTCTTTCAGTGGTATTTGATCACCACTGTGTTTTTTATTTTTTGCACTATAAACATATAAAGACTGACAATTTTCTGGAAAAAAAAAAAAACAACATTTTTGACTTTTTGCTATTAATCATGTCCATAAAAAAATGTAAAAATCAAATTTCATCATAAATTTAAGCCAAAATGTATTCTGCTACATGTCTTTGCTAAAAAAAAATATCCCAATACGTGTAAATTAATTGGTTTACGTGAATGTTACAGTGTTTACAAATGGGGGTATATATATACTGGATTTTTTTTTTTGTTTGTTATACTAGTAAAGGTGATGATCAGCGACTTATTGCGGGACTGCGGCAGACATTCTGACACTGGGAGGGAACTGAATAACTAATACAAAGCAGTGTGCTGGAGTTGACAGGGGAGAGATCTGTATTTTTTGCATATAGACCTCTTCCCTGTCAGTGATGCTCAGCAATCGCCAGGTGTCGGCGTGGAATCACCAGCCGGGATCCGGAGATCACCATCTGTAGCCACCAATGGAGGTTCGGGTAGGGCGCGCAAGCACACGCCCCCTACCTAGAATTGCAAAATCACATATATACATGTTGTTGCACAGCTCTGCCACCCTGTAGATGTATTTCTGCTATAGGGCGGTGGGGTAAGCAGTTAAATTGGATCTATCAATAAAAGTCACACTTTCCACAATTCAGTAGCGCGCCATATTATTTGTTATTATAATATTTAAAAAATAACCATTTCATGGCATGAATAAAAAAACTGCATCCTCATGTGACCTGCAGCCCAGAAAAAGATCACCTGGTGTCCACCAGGAGCCTTGTGGTGGTTTCACATTATTAGAGGTTACAGAAGTCTGTTTTATTGAGACATACTTAGTGTGATAAACTTGCATTGAGATAATAGGACCAGCAAGGCACACTCACATCTATGCATAGATGAATACAGTTACTCCTGTGTACATGGATCATCATAAACTAAATAAAGAAATAAAATGTTTAACAGACATTATTAGCATGCATTAAAAAAACTTTGATGAAATTAATCTTTTTTTCACATGTATACAGAAAAACTATAGCACCTTTTTTACAGTCAGTGAGTCATTAAAAATTAAAAGACATATACAGCTAGATGTGTTCTGATATACATTATGTAACAAAAATCAATATATTTGTGTTTGTTATTCTACACTGTGTTCTCTCATGCTGCTATTGATGGACCCTACTATCTTTATGGGTAATCCACTGCTCTAGAACATACATTAACTTTGTGTTACTTTTGTCATTATTATTATTATTTTTTTTTACCTTTTCTGAGGCTGGCTAGTACCAGGAACAAATCTACTGAATAAACTCCCACATTATATATCTGTGTCATTTGAAGTAACTTTTTATTTGGCACAAATCTCATTAAGATGCACAGATCAAAAGCCTACTGGACAGTCAAACATGATAACTGCATTTGCAGACCTAAGATGATTTACACATTTATCCTGGTCCTGTTTTTTCTTTAACCACTTGCCCTCCAGAGGATTTACCCCCCTTCCTGACCAGGCCATTTTTTGCGATACTGTGCTGCGTTACTTTAACTGACAAATGCACAGTCATGCGACGCTGCACCCAAATAAAACGTATGCCCTTTTTTCCCACAAATGGAGCTTTCTTTTGGTGGTATTTGGTCACCTCTGTTTTTTTTCCGATATAAACAAAAAAAGACTTTTTGAGAAAAAAACAACAACATTTTTGACATTTTGCTATTAAACATGTCCAGCAAAAAAATTAAAATATATCAAATGTCATCATAAATTTAAGCCAAAATGTATTCTGCTACATGTCTTTGCAAAAAAAAAAATCCCAATACTTGTAAATTAATTGGGTTACGTGAAAGTTATAATGTTTACAAATGGCGGTATATATACTGGAATTTTTTTTGTTATATCTACTAGTAAAAGGTGACGATCAAACGACTTATTGCGGGACTGCGGCAGGCATTCTGACACTGGAAGGGAACAGAATAACTAATACAAAGCAGTGTGCTGGAGCTGACAGGGGAAAGATCCAAATTTTTTACATACAGACCTCTCCCCCGTCAGTGATACTCAGTGATCGCTGGGTGTCGGTGGGGAATCCCTGTCTGGGACCCGGTGATCACCATCTATAGCCACCAATGGAGGCGCGGGTAGGGAGCGCATGCACGCCCCCTACCTGGAATTGCAAAATCACGTATATGTACGTGATGTTGCACAGCTCTGCCACCCTGTAGCAGTATTTCTGCTATAGGGCGGGGGGCAAGCGGTTAAAGTGGATCTATCAATAAAAGCCACACTTTCCACAATTTAGCAGGGCACCATATTATTTGTTTTATTATAATATTTAAAAATTAACCATTTCACGGCATGAATAAAAAAACTGCATCCTCATGTGACCTGAAGCCCAAAAAAGATCACCTGTTTTCCACCAGAAGCCTTGTGGTGGTTTCGTATTATTAGAGGTTAAAGAAGTCTGTTTTATTGAGACATACTTAGTCTGATAAACTTGCATTGAGATAATAGGACCAGCAAGGCACACTCACATCTAAGCATAGATGAATACGGTTATTCCTGTGTACATGGATCATCATAAACTAAATACAGAAATAAAATTTATAAGACATTAACATGCATTAAAAAAACTTTACATGAAGTTAATCTTTTTCACATATATACAGAAAAACTATAGCACCTTTTTTAAAAACAGTCAATGAGTCATTAAAAATTAAAAGACATATACAGCTAGATGTGTTCTGATATACATTATGTAACAAAAATCAATACATTTGTGTTTGTTATTCTACACTCTGTGTTCTCTCATGCTGCTGGCAATGGACCCTACTATCGTTATGGGTAATCCACTGCTTTATAACACTGCTTTATAACACGCAGTAACTTTAACTCAGGAATATATTTTAATTAACTTCATTTTCAGGTCAGGACACTGCTAGTCAGAGACAATTAATAGTATACATTGTACTTTTTTTTCCATTCCATAGATATTCTTTCTCTAGGAATACATGTAATACAGATATCAAAAGCCTTTGGGTGTAATTTGAAAAGATGGTTGTTGGAGATTAACTATGCTTTTCAGAAAGTGATCCCCATATCACCGACTAAAGTCTAGCACAGTCAGCTTTGCCAAAACAGATGCCAAACTGGGAGCAGTGGCTGAGTCCATGCAGGCTTTGCATCTCAACTGACATGAATATGGATGCACCTATGCATCCCAGGCAGGCAAACACACAGCTCTTCACATGGTTGAATGCATAGGTATGCCCATGTGAACTAGGCCTTATTCTGAGATGCACAAATCTATGTAAAGTAACTCATAGCTTATATTGTAAAGTTCTGTGCAAACTGTTGGTGCTGTACAAATCCTGTATAATAATATTAGCAATAAATTAGAATCCATCTTGTACTGGTCTGAAAGAAGAATCAGTTCTAATAGATTTCTATGGTTTACTGAAGTTAAAGTGAAATTCCAGTCAAATTCTAAGTAAGGCTAAATCTACTCCCACTCTCATTCAAGCAAGGATCTACCCGGTAAAAGAAAAGATGCCTATGCTTACCTTTTCTGAAACCGATCCAGTCTGGTCAAATGATCGGGTCCCAAAAAGCGTGCAAGCTTCAATGTAGAGGAGTGGCAGTGACAATCTGCAGGCTACAGAGCCTGTGTGCTGACATCACACATAGGCTTACTATGGGGTAGTCAAATGTTGGCTGTCCCTCCTCTACACTGAAGCTGGTGGTGGAAGTTAGTTATGTGATAGAACTAGAGCAACTTCAAAAAAGGTAGGTAAACACATCTTTTCTTTTACAGGGTACATAGAATAGTCTTAAAATAGGAGTGGGAGCAGAATTAACTTTAATTAGAATTGGACCGGAATTACACTTTAGGAATTAACAAAACCAGCATTTTATTGAATTACTGTTTGATGTTTTATGGGCAAGTAAAGGAAAAAGTCATTTCTTAGAAATGTACAAGCCAATGCATAATATAAATCCATTACCAAAAAATTTAACTGCATGAAGATACAAACACATGACCGGGTGTGTATATGATGATAGAATACAATATACCTGATCAGAAGCATGTAAAACTAAACCTATACAGGCAGTCCCCAAGTTAAAAATATCCAACTTACATATGACTCGTGCTTAAGACCGATGGGTGGCCAACTTGCTGCTCACCGCATGCTGCCACCTACTGTCCAGCAGACTTGTCAGCAATCCCATATCACTGCATGGCCAGTTAACCCTTCCCTATGCTATCCAAAACTTACATACAAATTCAACTTTAGAACAAACATACAGAGCCTGTTTTGTTTGTAACCCAGAGACTGCCTGTACTTTAAACCCATCTCCAGGATTTTAGCAACCATCCAATTTCCTCCCACCCCCCTCTAATTCCTGGTATGAAAATAAAATCTATCCAAATACTTATGAGAGGACCAGTGCCTAAGAAGATAGTGAGCAGGGATAAATGCTGCAGGATGGCTTATGAAGAAGTGTTTAAAATCAGGACCGAAGAGTAAGATAATTGATGCACAATGCACTTTAAATTAAATTTTTGCCTTTAGTTGGGCTTTTGGCATCTGTATTACATGTGTTATTAAAGAGAGAATATCTCTATTATTACAGTATCAAAACATATGTAAAATCATGCCAGTGTCTGAAGGCCATATCTTTTGGCAAGGATGTCCTTACAGATGAGGATGGACACCTCTCAAACCGAACCCCAGGAGTCAGAGAGGAAGAAGATGTAGTAGGATGGCCTCAGCCATTACTCTGACCATGCCCTCTGATGCATTTTTCCCCTCCCATAGGGGGCTTGGTCACAGAGGCTCTAGAAGCCCCCCTATGCAAAAAACAAAGGTATACCGCTCAGGCAAACAATCCAGATCAATCCACAACAAGTGCAGGCTCTGGCTTGCCACAACACGATGCAATAGGAAGAAGGGTCAGCCCACACAGTGGATGATAGATGAATATAGTGTGTATTTATTAATCCATAGGATACACAAAACACCAGGACATGAATACATAACCAATTATGATTAAGCACGAGATCGTGTGAAATGCGCGTTTAAGAGGTCCTGTATTCATGTCCCGGTGTTTTTGTGTGTTGGGCTGACCTTTCTTCCTATTACCAAGCCCCCTATGGTCAGGGTGAAATGCGGTCGGAGGACATGGCAGAGTAATGGCTGAGGCCATCCTAATACATCTTGTTCCTCTCTGACTCCTGGGGTTCAGTTTGAGTAGCATCCATCCTCATCTATATGCTAAGTGTCTGGAGTTACTTGGGATGCTGCTTCCATCTTTTCTTCTTTGCCGGCGGGGTGACCTTCAATTCCTGTCAGTCTTGAGCAGCACCAGAAGCATATTTAAGGATGTCCTTATGTTTGTGTTTCACAAATGTAAAGTATACTCTGTAAATAATGTATGGCTATGACAATCTGTGCTGCAGCATTAGCATTGTTTTGGAAAACAATTCCAAATGTTTTCAGGATTTATCTGAAATAATACATAGATCTCTTTCTTATTTTATTTTTATATGTAATTCTATTATTGCTATCCAGGTTGTTGTAGTGGAACTATATAACACGGCACCTTCAGACCTAGTAATAATCAGCAGTCTCCTCCATCTTCCATATCATTGCCCTTTTCTCTTCTGGGAGTGTCTAATTACTGTATGTCACTTCTGGCCCAGCTCCTCCTCCCTATAATCTCCTCACTGGATAACCTTTTTATGTAGCTGGTTGGGGAGGAGTGAAAGGGCGCAAAACTTCAAAAAGACTTCACCCAGTAAAAATCTCCCTTCCAAAAATACAATTCAAATTACAATTAAAATACAATTACAATATTTATCACTCTCACTAACACCCTTTCATGCAGTCCCCTTCAGCTCTCTTAGGTACCTTTAACTCTCTACTTCATCCTCCTCCGCCTCCTACCACTAACTCACTCAAAGCCCTGAGATTACCAATCACTTCACAAATAAGATTGACACAATTCGTGATGCGATTGCCACTGTACAGCTATCTCCCCCCCCCCCCCAACATTCCATGTTCACCTGCACACTCCCTATATCCCCATAAGGGTCAAGGAAGAAAAAAGTATATTAAAATGAACCTGCCACAGAAAAAACAAATATCAACCAAAATTGTCCAAAAGGAAAAACCTTCATAGAATTATGGTACTCTGAAGAATCTTCACATTAAAAAATTTTGTGAAGGTCAGATGCCTGCATCCCTAAAAATAAAATCTGATTCCTTTCATTGGCTCTTATGTCATTACAGGACATAATAGTGATTTAGGGGAATGAAATAGGAGCCACTGGGTGCAGCAAAACCAAAGAGGTTTACTTCAACTTTGAATGTGTTCCATTCTTGTAATGTTGTGTGGTGTTGTGGGGGGCATGCTTGCCTGGGCTCCTGAAAGCAGGACATTTTGTGAATTAGCTACAAAGTGCACAGCTTGTTTTGATCACACTACAAAATAAGATACCTAGTAGTGTGATACAGAATTACTAAATTCCATAATATTGATGTTAGTTTACTAAAGAAGTAGAGCGTGTTTCTCTTGCCATAGCTTTTTTTGCACATAATTGTACATAATGTGATGAATAAAAGGAACACAGCTTCACTTTACTTACTAAACTTAGTGAACATTAATTTTAAAAAGTGAACATTCAGTTTGATAAGTGAAAAGTCATTGCCTTCCAGGTCTGTCTTCTAGGTTAATGACATCTTGAAAAGAGTATACTTGGATTCACATATTATTGAGTGGGATATTCCAGTCAATTTAGGCTTTTGTTTGACCTGCCCTATTTTAAACATATAACACAAATATGGCAACCTGCTCTTTACAACAGTCTTTCTTGAAGTGCAATCCGGTCCAGTTAAATAGATTTTATAGGGCAGAGAGTGTCTTATCTTCTTACCATGATTTATTTTTTCAGACACCATACAGGTGATTTACTAAAATAGTATAAGCTGTTCAGCAAGGTGAATGTTCACTTTTCACGGTGCATGCTCATCTACTTTAGTAAAGAAGGTAAAACTGTGTTCATTTTGAATGTTCACTTATGAAAGGGATTTTTAAATGATTTTTGTATTGAAATATTGAAATAAACACAATGCTAAAACATTAAATCATCCCAAAAAAGAGACCATGAAGAAAAGTAGGAATTTTGTAAACTAACACTTTTGGGATTTTTTTTTTAATATCATTGGAAGATTGATAAAGCAATAAATGAACAAGCAAATAAAATTAAAGTAATATTTTTCTCAAAGATGCCAGTTTAGTAATTTTATTAAGAAAAGTCCCTTAATACTTATAGAGCGCTTTCCTCTGATTATTAGTGTCGCCCTATGTTTGCATTTTCTAATACCATGTTATGTTTATACCCATATAATAAAAAAAACAATTAAAAAAGCCCAAGGGGTATCCATCAAGTGGTACACTGTAAAAGTCAAAATTCTCTGTTTTACCTGATTATTAAAAAATGATACAAAAAAATTAAAACTGGACATTTTTTTTTGCTGCAGTGTACAGGACACTTATGACGGATTCTGGACAAAAGTTATGTTTCGCCCTTATTTGGTTTGTAGTCCCTTTAAGGGAAATGGTTGGTACAGTTGGTGTACTCAGGGGTTCTCACGCTCTAGGAGATAACTGACTTACAGTTCTCTCTGCTTTAATAACTGCCTATTTGGGATCCAGAATTTTCGAAGTTTCATAGAGATATGCAGAAAGGAAAGAACATCCATCCCTGATTACGAGGACTCTGGTCCGGAAAAGGTTAAGCTTACTTCCAGGAAGCAGCACTTAACCTCTTCCCTTCCGCCCATTCTAAATAGACGGTGGAATGGAAGCAGCGCCAATGCGGGCTAATGCTCCTGTACGTCAGCCCGTATTGATGGTTCGTGCATGGCTCACAGAGCACACACCCCGGAGCCCGGAGATTGGTGTGTCGCCCGGACACAGCGGATCACATTACCGCTGTGTTCAGGCGATCACATGGTGTTTTACTATGTGACTGCTGTGACCAATCACAGCACTCACATAGTAAACAATGAAACTGAAATTAAAGATTGCTTCTCTCTGCTCTCAGTGTGAGAAGCGATCCTGCAGTGTGTGAGTGTACAGCAGCCTGTCAGGCTGCTTGAACACTCACACACTGCAGTGCCAGCCACCCCAGTGCCCCAGTTTAGTGCCCATGTCCTCGATTACTGCCCCAGAATATCAATAATAAAAATAATGCAAGGAGGCCCTGTCACCTGTCTCAGTGCACACAAAACACCCCCATACACCATACTAATGTCCTGATCATTACCATGCCAGTATCCTGATCACCGCCATACCCCAAACCAACACCCTGATCACTGCCATATGCCCATACTAGTGCCCTGATCACCTCCATACACCATACCAGCTCCCTGATCACCTCCAAATACCATACCAGCGCCCTGATCACCGCCATACACCATACTAGCACCCTGCTCACCGTCATACCCCATACAAGTGCCCTGATCACTGCCATACACCATACCAGCATCCTGATCACTGCCATGCCACAAACCAGCATCCTGAACAGCACCATGCCCCATACCAGCATCCTGATCACCCCATAAGCCTCACCAGTGCCCTGATCACCGCCATATGCCATACCAGCATCCTGAACAATGTCATGCCCCATACCAGTATCCTGATCACTGCCATACCCCATAGCAGTGTCCTGATCACCACCATACCCCATACCATCACCCTGATTACCACCATACCACCATTCTGATTACTGCAATTCCCCATACTAGCATTTTGATCATCACTATACACTATATCAGCATTCTGATCACAGTCATACCCCATACTAGCATCCTGATCACCCCCATACCCCATAACAGCATCCTGGCAACTGCCATACCAACGTCCTGATCACCACCATACCTCATGCTAATGTCCTGATCATACCCCATACCAGCGTCCTGATCACTGCCATATGCATACCAGCATCCGGCATTTTAGGATCTCAACTGATCAATTTTCAATATATATCCCATAGTTTGTAGATTATATAAGCTTTCACACACAATAAATAATATAAACTGTTTTGGGTTATTTTTACCCCAAAAATGTAGCAGAGTACATGTTAATCTTAATTTATGAACATAAATTATCTATTTGCTAAATTTTCTAACAAAAACTAAGCAAAAAATTATTTTTTTACCAACATTTTCAGTATTTTTTCATTTATATAGCAAAAAATTAAAAACCCAGTGGTGATGAAATACCACCAAAAGAAAGTTCTATCTGTCTCAAAAAAAGGATAAAAACTTCATATAGGTACAGTGTTGCATAAGTTTGGAGAGGAGACACCTGCCTGAGTGCTGCTTGTCTGCTGAAACCTGCTAAACTGACTAAATCTGGACTTTCCTAACTGTGGCTAAATCCCTTAAATGACAGATACTGTGTTATGTTTCACATGTGATGAAGATAAGTGGACTTTTGTGTTTGTGTTTCTGAAATGCTGAAATGCTGAAATTTCCGTTTTGGTTTGCCTTAAGGAAAATAAAGACTTTTTTATGTTTATGAGAAATAGCTTTACATGTGGTCCTGAAGCACTGTCACTGTAGCTATACCCCTGAACTTTACATGTGTCAATATAGTAGTATTTTATATACTAATAGCATTGTACTAAAGCAATGCAAAGTGATGTTCATACAGCTAATTCTTCTGCTTTACCCATTGATTGAGTATTGTAGAGAACCTTGGGTTAATGGTGAACATTCAGGCAAATGGTTTATAGTGGCTAATTTTCTGAGGCTTCATTGATATATTTTAATTTAGGTATCACTTGGGCAATAACATTAAAGTGAAATATTGGGATATACAGTATCTAATCTTAAAACTGCTCTCCTAGCACCTATATTAACAAACCTTCTATGGAAGAAGGATCTGCATGCTCACCTATTTTTCAGGCCACTCCAGTCTAGTCATGTAATTTTCCCTGTGTCAGTCAAAACTGGCTGCAGGGGAAAGTTGAGAGTGCTTAACAATGGCTGGAATGTCTGAGCTGTGATTATTATTATTATTATTATTATTAAGTTATTATTATAGCGCCAAGAGCTTATTGCTTTTGCTCAGCGCTGTACAATAAAGTGGGGGGATAGTACATGAGACAATACAGTAACAATACAATACACGAGGGGTTCGAGGGCCCTGATCTTTTGAGCTTACAATCTAGGAGGGAGGGGGTAGAGGTACAGGAGGAATTGGCTGTGGGGGATGGAGTGGTAGGAGGAGTGGAGGAGAACGGCTGTTAGGTGAGGGTGAGGTAGGCTTCCCTGAAGAGGTGGGTTTTCAGGGAGCGCCTGAAGGTGAGGAGGGTAGGTGACAGTCTGATGGATTGGGGTAGGAAGTTCCAGAGGATGGGGGAAGTCGTGGAGACATCCTGCAGTTGGGCGTGGGAGGAGGAGACCTGGGAGCTAGAAAGTAGGAGGTCTTGTGAGGAGCGAAGGGTACGGGTAGGGTGGTATTTGGGTATCAGGTTGGTGAGGTAGTTTGGGGCAGCATTATGGATGGCTTTGTATGTCAGAGTTAGTAATTTGAATTTAATGCATTGGGCAATCGGGAGCCAGTGAAGGGATAGGCAGAGGAGGGTGGCAGAAGTGGAGCGGTTGGTGAGGTGGATGAGTCTAGCCGCTGAGTTCAGGATAGACTGAAGCGGGGATAGCCTGCGTTGGGGTAGGCTGGTGAGAAGGGAGTTGCAGTAGTCTAGGCGTGGGATAATAAGGGAATGTACGAGTTGTTTAGTGGTGTCTGGGGTTAGGAAAGTACGTATCTTGGAGATGTTGCGGAGGTGGAGCTTGCATTAATTTGCTAGTGATTGGACATGAGGTTGGAAGGAAAGTTTTGAGTCCAGGGTGACACCTAGGACTTTGGCTTGCGAGGTGGGATTGATGGTGGCGTTGTTGGTCATGATGGAGAGGATGGGGCACGGGCTGGGGAGAAAACTAGGAGCTCGGTTTTGGAAAGGTTACCCATAGGCTTACTATGGCTCATTCAATGTGGGTGCTCCCTCCTCTCCGCTAAAGCTGCCCCTAGCTAACACAGGAGAGCCAGATCATGTGACCAGAGCAGCCTGAAAATAGGTAAGTATACAGATTTTTCTTCCACGGGTTAGTTAGTATAAATGTTAGAGGGTGGGAGGGAGTAGTTTTTAAGATTAGTTAGATATATCCTGGAATACCACTTTAATGGAAGATATTTCAATGTTGACTACTGTTTGAACATTCTATACAACCACTGCAGACATATTTCAGAGCAAAACCAAAAATGAAAATACTGGCATTTTCTATTTGTAAAATGTCCTTTTTTTCTTTTCAGCAAGGCTCAGCTCTGTTACTATCACTGTAACTAAAAGTAGGCTTGTTGAATATATTTCCACTGAACCACTAATATAAGCTAATTCTGTTTTGACGCTTTTGGTTGCTTTGCAGTTGGCAGTGCATAAAATAACAAATTAACTCCCAAAATGTCACAGGGCCTGCTACTACACAGGTTAATTATATTCTAAGTCTCCCCCTGTATTCGTTTAGCTGCTCTTTCTCCCAAGTGGATCATTATTAATGCTTAGAAGCAGGTTGAAGGCTGAAATAAATCCAGCTTTGGTCAAATGAAACAAATAGGTATACAGTTTATCTTGAAGAAAATAAAGGAAACATTTAGTAATAGCCAAGGGATGTTATTAACATGGAAAACAGCAATTTGCAGGTCTTTTTGGTCACTAGAGCTTACCGCCATATGAGTCATCTTTGCAAAATCAAACATCCTGAGTGGTACACAGAGTCTAAACAACCATTAGGCATACCAATGCAATTGCCTTAGGTGGAGAGTGTAGACATGGATAAAAAATACATACATGTAGCTTAAGTAATATTTGAAATCATCTTTATTGGAGAGTCTTGCTTTTAATATTTCTAACATAAATCTCTACCAAGAAACTATATGCCTTAATTATAAAGATGAAGAGCAAGAAAACAGAGGAGTGGTCCATAGCAGCCAATCATATCTTAGTTTGAACTTTCCATGTCTTTTTTAAACTTAGCATGGACATGACTGAATTATTTAGGTAACACAATATACAGTATATAAAACTTACATTTTTGCTTAAGGACCCTTTCACAAGTGTCATTAGATGCAGGGTTCCCTGCAGTTAGTTGCGGGCAGAAGCCCCATTTAAACAAACTGTCTGCATCCAGGGCTGATCACTTGCAGGTAATCGCTCCATGAGCAATAACATACCAGTGACTGCA
The DNA here is from genome assembly GCA_951230385.1 of Staurois parvus. NCBI lineage: Eukaryota > Metazoa > Chordata > Amphibia > Anura > Ranidae > Staurois > Staurois parvus. The sequence goes on along the minus strand of CATNWA010019518.1, from coordinate 42,933 downwards.
AATAGCTGCAGGAGCCTTTGCCCACAGCCAGTCACAGGGAATCCCTTCTGGGTCTTTCACATCTAATCGCAAATGGCCCCATTTTCAAGTTTGCATGGGGCCTTAAGCAAAGAACTATTACTTGAAAAAACAAACCATTAACACCAACAATGTATTGTAAACTATTCTAACTTAACATCCTTTGCTTTCTAAATTTATTTACTTATTTACTTTATGCCTTATTTACTTTCCTATTAGTATGTGCCCTCAAGGAGCTTGCAATCTAAGGTCCCTATCACACATACCTGTACATAAAATGGCCAAATTAAACAGGAGCCAATTCACCTATAAATATGTCTTTGGAGTGTGGCAAGAAACCCATGCAAGAGCAGAGAAAACATGCAAACTCCATGTGGATAATGTCCTGGCCAGGATTCAAACAAAGGACCTCAGTGCTGAAGGCAGAGGTGTTAGTTATCAGGCCACTAAGCCTGCATTTTTGTTGCAAATTTAGTGTGTAATGTATTGTAAAGCTGATGCAGGAAAATGTTTATTACATAACTGAATTGGTACACTAAAAAAGATGTTTCTTTATAACCATGCAGTATATAACAAAATTTACATTAGCAATTAAAATGTATCAAAACTTTGAATATATTTACAGCAAGATAGATAAATAGATCCATGTAAGTTACCTTAATTTTGTTTTTGCTTTTGTATATTTGATTATAAAAATTTACCTTTTTCATATGGGAACAAACTTCAACCATATAAACATTGCATACAATACAATAGTGGTGCATTTTAATGTTAATGTAAATTTGTTTATATATATATATATATATATATATATATAAACATTGCAAAGTCCTTGAGGGCAGGGACTAATGTAAAGGCATTTACAGTGCTACATAAAATGTGTGGTGCTATATAAATGCTTGCTATAAATAAGGAAATGTTTTGTTAATGCAACATAAAATTCTAAATTTATATAATTCACTTATTTTAAGTTTTCCTAACTAAAGAAACGAAGTATATTTTATCAGGAAAACACAGACTGTTATTATAGAAGAGCTTACAATACTTTGTTGATGTTAATTATATTTTTCAAGTAATAGTTTTTTTACTTAAAACAGAAATGTAAGTTTTGGTAATATATGTTTTATATTGTAGTTTAATTGAAAAGTTGAATTCAAAATACTGCCTTATTAAAATGCTGCATTACATTTTCTTTGTCAAAAGGCATGCTTGGTTAGGTCACAATATCGTAGGCAGAGGCAAGACAGGTTTTATCTTGAAATAAAAATTAGAGTGTAGCATTTGAGATAGCCAATAGCCACAAATATTGGACAGTAGAACAATAAATGGCAACTTTTTTTTTTTTTTTGTTAATCAGGAGCTGACACTATAAGGAATATAACCATTACCAAGTCAGACAGTCTGAGCCATACTTTATCCAAGCTCTTTGCACTGCAACCCCCCATACAATCTAGTGAAATTGTTTTGGTATTTGTTTACCCAGATCCCCAGATTCTCATTCACAATTTCTGTATGTTTTGGCCAGGAGGCAAAAGAAAGAAAGAGAGAGAGAAAGAGAAGAGAGAGAGAAAGAGAGAGAGAACGAAAGAAAAAGAAAAGAAAGAAAGAAAGAAAGAAAGAAAGAAAGAAAGAAGAAAGAAAGAAAGAAAGAAAGAAAGAAAAAAGAAAGAAAGAAAGAAAAAAAAAAAAAAAAAGTTTCTGAGGAGATAAGATACACAAAGGTAGGAGCATAAAAGAGGCTTATTGGGGGGTACCAGGAAGATAACATACAAGTCAGGAAGGTAAGAATACAAGTCAGTGAGAAAAACAGGAGAGAGAAAGAGAGAGAGGTGCAGAGACAGTGAGAGTCCTTGGGAAGGTCTCTCTGTAAGAGAAACCAGAATTTTGTGACAGAGCCTTACTGAAAACAATATAGTAACATGATTCAAACCAGTTTTTATGACCCTGTAAATTGCTGGGTTTGGACATTGTCCAAGTTGGCTTATGTGTCCCAATTTACAGTGCCAGAGCTGATTTATATGACTGTGCATGCATCTTATGATGATCTTAGATAGACATACACAGACTGTTCTTTCATTCTGGAATCCCTAAAAACATTTAAAGTAGAAAAATCCCAAATCAAATTGTGCCTGGAAATTTAAATATGGGAGCATCAAAGATTTCAAGAAGGCATATATTTCATACCATACTCCCTAAAAGGTCTACAAAATTCATATACTCATAAAACAATACACTGTGTTTCTCAAGTAAATAAGAATGAATTCATATAATAAAAAAAAACAGCTGTGCCCTATTTGTGTTCCCCTTGCCAGCAGCTGGCGTCTCAGTACAGCTATAACTACAGGTCCAGAATTAAGACATAAATAGAGAGATTTGGGAGATATGTTCATGAGTTACGCTTTGAGTTATTAATGAAAATTACAATGCTTAAAATCAAAGCTGGGACAGTTCCAAAATCAGATAAAGTTTCTCAGTGTTCGATAAAATGTAAGCTAGATCAACCTTGTATAATTTTCCTAGGTATTACCAACTTTATAAATACAATCATTTTTATGATAATTACATCAAGTACAACCCGTGGCAATCAATGTATTCATATTTTAGTGAGCTGATTTTATGAAACTAAAAGAGGATTGTTGGCAATCGGTGGCTATAATTTTACTCCTTTAACCAGCTTGGTGAATAAGCCTTTATCAGCATTGCTGTTAAATCAACTTCTTTTTAGCAAAATCATGCTTAGAATTAAAAAAAAGGTACATTTTCTGTCAGAAATATATAAGGATAGTATTATCAATGGGCACCATGAATAAATGTAGGAGGAACTATCCAACAGCAGGAAAAGAAGTTGTTTGGTTAATATGTGGAGCACATACAGATCTTAATCACTTAAGATCTGTATAACTGTCTTTCTTTCAGTGCCATAAATACTTTGGACATTAGTAACTTTGTTCTATAAAGGTTTGGCTGAGCTATCAGTCACAGCATGAGAAGCATCTAAAGCATGTTGGACTTATTTAACAGGCAGCACACCATACAATTTCAGTTTATAGTATTGAAAGGAGGACTAATCTAAAATCTGACTGGCTACTGGGGACTTTTGTGCTTTGTACACATACAGTATATAGCATTTTATATCATTGTATTCAATAAATATGTATGTTGATGTTAATAAAAAATATATTGTTCCTCCTTTAAGATTCAAAATCAGGAAACTGTTACAACTATAATCCTATGAACCTATGGTAGACCACCATCACAGACAGTGCCTGTAGGTTAGGTTCAATGACCAGATGCATCCTTGTTTAACAAAGTAAAGCAATGGTTAAGCTCATTGCAACTTCACTTTTTAGTGAACTGTTTTTGGTTAAAAAAAAACTGCACCTTTTATCCCATATGTATTGCTTTACTTAGCAAACCTAAAATGCTGTGATCGCAAACAGCCTACATTACAAAAATGCCATATTTTATGAGAACAGAGAACTGTACCTCTAACATCCCAAAATCGCTTGGGTAGGGAGCTCTAAAATTAGGTTTCACTTGCAGTTCATTTCTGCTGGTGTCATGGCTCATCTATTCAGATTCAACTGTAACTGTTAGTGCAAATAAAAAGGTATCACAGGCACTACTCAACTTAGTTGCTGTCATGCACAGAGTAAATTAAAGTAATACATGTAATGACTAAGTACAGTGAAATTAGTAAGCTTTCAAGGCACACGGTCCCTTCTTCCAGCATAGTGGAATACTAGGTAGTTTCTTTCAGCACTGATATGAATATTAATGATTGTTTGACCACATAGACATGGGTGGCTTTCAACAACTTTTCTGCTACCATCAACTTTACTCAGCACTAGTGCTGGGACCACCCAGTACTAAGACCAGTATCTGAAATGATTAGCCTTTCCGCATTGGTATTATAGTGATATCACATTTCCTATAAAACAGAGGCTCAGAAAAAGCTGATGTGGCACTGTGGGGCTTATCCTTACAGCAATAGATCATTACTGCAGTGATATATTGCTGGCTGATCAGTATTAGAGACGATCTGCTGCGGAGGTCCATGGAGAGGTCCAGATGTTGTCTCCACTGACTGGGTCCAGAACCCCCCTCCCCCAAGAATTACATTTTGGAGGAGCGGTGGGTGCCTGGAAGACTGTGGGAAGAAAATGTAGGGGTTAGAGTATTTGGGTGTTAAAGCATATGGGGAGACACTGGAGCAGGCTCTGTCAGGTAATGGCTGACCTGTCTGGCACTCTCAATTTCTTACAAACATTTTTGGCTAGCTAGGTTCCAAAGGTTGCCTTACCCTGACACATATGTTATGTATTCTACCAAGTTGATTGAACTGTGTGGCAACAGGCTTGGAGGTGGCCTAATAAGTGTGGATTATGGGAGTATCACATTAAATTCAGGCACAAAAAAGAGAGAGCAATTGTAGTTATTTGCTAAAAGAGTCATTTACTTTGGAAACTGAGTATTAAAAGAGAAGTGTGGGATTTTAAATAAAAACATTTATACTCACTTAGGTGGATGCAGCATCGATCCAATGCTGCATCTCTCGCCTGCCAGCTCTGCACCGAGAACTGAGTGATCAAAGACCACTGATCATTCAGTTCTCAGTATTCTGTGAGCAGAGAGCCGGAGACTGTCAGTCAATGGCTCTCTGCTCTGTCTCTCCAGCGTTCACTGAAGTACTGGGTTTGGGGAGGGGGTGGGAGCAGCTGGCTCAGGTTCTCAGCAGATTGCTGAAAGGTTGAGACAGGTGCTGTTCCAAGCTTCTAGGTGGATCCCAAGCATATGGTCTGTATCTTTGCAGAGCCTGGACTGGCTCTGTGATGTCAGCCAACAGTGTGCTTCAGATCACTGTTGTCTGAAAATGAATCACAGGAGTGCAAAACTAATTGCAGTCCTGTGCTCCATAGAAGAGGTATACCCAAAATAGTTTGGGCTATATTTCTCCTTTAACTTAGATTAGTGATTGAGATTAAGCTTTTTTTTAATCCAATCATGTGCAAGGGATATTTAAAAACAGGATATTGACTTCCACATGAATGGATAACTCAAGTATACATAGTTTCAACTTATTTATTGAAATACAATTTTGCCACACTTCAAATGTATGTAAACCCTAGCAATAAACTATTTTTTCCACATATTTACAAATATACAATTGAAAGCCTGTTTTACCAGTGCAAAAAATACCTTTTGTCCCTGCCAGAAATATTATGAGCTGATAATGCGCTGTGCATTCTGCCTAAACTATACTGTAGCGATGAGCTGAACATACCTGAACATTACTAAAGTCTGGGTGCTGAATCCCTATAAAGTCAAAGGGAGCTGAATGGCAAAAAAACAGTACTGGCCATTTTCTATGCTAATATAGCCTAATAGGGATTGGAACAATGGGCATGTGGGGATGGACACTGCCTTGAGGAACATGTACCAAAGCAAAAAAAAATGTAATTCCATTTGGGAGAGAACATCAATTTTAGTAATACTTGAATTGAAACATTAAAATGCGGAATTCTATTAAATAACATGCCCAGGGGTTGCCCTGACCCTGCCGGTAAAGTGGTGTATCTGTGCAATGTATGCGACCTACTCCAGCAAAATTGACATTTACCAAGAATAATCTGTGTTTAATTTGCCATTACATGACAGGTCCCAGCAAGTTTGTTCTGTTTGTAAACAGAGCAGCCATGGACCCATCAGGGTCTGATATAGATATTAATGAGGCGCTACCACTAAAAAAAAACATGTGGAGATTGCCCCCATAATGCATACCTTTAAGGTCTGGTATGAATCTTGAGGCAGAACCCATGTAAAAAAAAGTGGAGTGAGGTCCCCCCAAAATTCTACACCACACCCTTTGATATTTTAAGGGAGGACTCCACACATAGATCAAGAAAAAAAAAGGATGAACTCCCTCAGAAAAAAAACACATCCAATCATTAATATGATCATACAGCCTGACTGACCAGGAAAGGGTGAGGTGAGCATCTTTTCTCCTCCTCTTGAACCATAACAGGCCACCTTCCCTCAGATAGATGGACATCTTGCTGGGGGGTGCTCCTGGTATAGCAGTTTATCCTAATGTGTATGAGGACAAGGGTCTCTTCCCTAAAACCCTAGCCCAAGTGGTTGTGGAAGTCTTTGGGCAGGGAGCTTATCGAGATCAGGAATCCCATTTTAATAATAAGGGATTCACCAGACACCACCCCCATGTGAATGAGTACCCTTCATAATTCACAAAAAAACTGTGAAATGTAAACAAAGGCACAATTTTTGACCAGTTGCCGATATGTTTGCTCCTGCCACTTCCCTAAATCAAATAGATAACACATGATGTACAACATAAATGAAGAGGGTGGCCAAGTCTATATATGGGCAATGATGTCACCTGGGAGATCCCACCATTTTTGTGTACATTTTTCCAGTGTAGCCACCCTGCCCTAAGCAGAAGTGACTAGTCAAATGTAGTTCTGCTGGGTGGTAATCTGTTCTTGGCAGCTGCCAGTAGATATCACTGCAGGGGAGCTGCAATAAAGCCTATTTATAAATGTTTATGTCTCCCCTGCAGCAGTGGTTTGATGCCAGCGCTGCATGATGGGGAGCATATAAATATTTGGGCAGTGGCCTGGTAAGTTTTTTTCCTCTTGAGCTGTATCCTGGGGAGGTGCCACTGAATTGTCTAATCTATTATTCCTAAAGCCTATGCGGAGCCAGCATGTGCTTTAAAATAATTTTTTGTAAAACAGTGTGGGTGTCTCCTCAATCCTTACGAGGCCCTTCGGTTCCAGTTCCCATGAACAAAATAAACAAAGTCGTGGGCCCACCGGGGACAGCCAGTTACCTCACCCCTTTGTTTATTTAGTGTCACTAGGCACCTGTTTCCTAGTGCTGATAGCAAGTAAACAAAGGGGCAGAGTCACCAGATGACTTTGTTTATTTACAGTTGATGGGAATCAGAGCTGTCAGTTGCCAGGAGGCAAGCGTGGCATGCAAACCTTTTTTTGGCAGCAATGCCCAGGGGGACTTCAGGGGGACTTTTTTTTTGGACAACAATGCATAAAAGAAATTAAACAGAAAAATGATGAAAACAAACCATCTGAATTTAACAAATGCAAGTAAACAAAATTAGTAACAATGAATCAAACGGAAATAAAACTATTTTCTTTCTACACATGTCTATCCTCCATTGATGTAGTAGAAAAGTGAGCACTGTCACCCTAGTACAGAATTTGTGTTACTGGAAGGGTCATCAGGCAAAAATGGAGGAAAAAAGCAGTAATCAAGAAGATGAATACAGCCACAAATATCTAAGGACTGACATGCCGCAAAATATTACATCTTTTTCTTAGTTTATATACAGTAGATAATAAATAGTCCTTTATCTCAAGTTAAATGGGTAAACTAAATTAAACTGAATGAATATCTCTCTGCTACAATTTATAGTAAACATCCCTTAATGTAGGGGGCAGCTTCCTTGGCAGGTGCCACGGAAGCTACCCCCTACATTGGGGATGTTTACTATATTTGTGTTTTGGTTGATTTATTGTTTGTAGTTTTGACTTTAATATGAAATCCTTGAGATGATGCAGAGAAAGCAGACTAAAAGTCTGGACTGACATTAGGTTTATCAGGAGAATTGCTTAGGATACTGGGCAAATTTGTCTTGTTATACTGCATTCTGATGTAATGTATTGAATAGACATTTTTCTTTTTTAGGGCTTTTTATCTTCTATTTTCATTTGGTGATCCAGTAAATCTGTTGTTTTTCAAAAGAACAAGCTCTCCAGCAGAATCAGTTACAGTTGAGACAAACCATTTAACATTGACCACTGGCAGGGGTGGTTACAATGGTCAGATTTTATTTATGAGGGGCGTTTAAGTCAAACCGGGATATTTAATTTTACAGATATAAAAAGGGATGTTAGCTTGGTGGAACTACATGAAGTAGTAAGTGGCAAGTGTGTCTGTTCGCAGGGTCACGGGCCAGTCCAGAGACCGTTAATCAAGATGGCAGCAGGGGACTGACCATTTGGAAACTCGGGCACTGCCCAAAGGCCCAGGGTCAGTAAGGGGCCCCATGAGATGCCCCTGGTACCATTTTCATAGGCATTTTTGAGGTTTGGGCAAGGGCACAGGGGCCCCATGATCCCATGACAGTGTGGACAAGAGAAAAATGTTTCTGTGGGAATGGTGAACACAATGATGATGAAGTGAAGCAGGCAGTGCTAAGATGGTTCAGGCATACTGACAAATCTTTGTATGCTGTAGCTTTCCAGGCATGAGCTAAACACTGGGATAAGTGCATAAATGTAGCAGGGGAGTATGTTGAGAAAAAAATGCAGTTTCCACTCCTTGAAATGTGTTCTTTTATTATATAAACTCAAAAGTCCCTTGTACCTCCCCCTAGTATTTGTATAAAACCTTTGTCTCAAAATGCAAAAAAAAACTGCTTGCTGTAACAGCTTATAAAGTATTAGTTGGAGTTTGGCTTCAATTTGTTAATGCATTTAAATCACTAGTACACATAATACTCCCCTCCCCCAGACTGATAATGTTGCTGTCCAAATGTGCCCCATGTGTCCCTTCATCCAGAGTCAGGGCACTCTAATACAGGATATGTGTGTTACTTGCCAGATCTCCAGTAAAAACAGAAATGAAAAAAGCCTATAAAAGAGAACTAATGCAGCCACCACATCTAATGATTAGTAAGCAATATATTACACATTTTTTGGTTTTGGGTTTAAGATTTGCATTTACACAGATTATTTAAAATCTGCAGTTACAGTATATTATCTAATGCCTTTCTTCATAAATAAATAACAAATATTTAAAAAAAAAGAAAAAAAAATCAGAGCCAAGTGGGGTCAAAACAGATGCTTTGGTGAATATGAGGGCAAAAGTAAGTCAGGGTAGAAATGTAATTTTATATAATAATTTCATATTCCGGAGCTATATAAACAAATACCCAACTAAGAGACAGGCAGTCTGTCACTGGTTATATAAACTCTTTATTCTATACTGGAAAGAATAGCCATGTACAGGCATATACCTGAGAACGATGGGCTTGAGTTACTCACTTGTTCCAAACAGCTCCCATACAGCTATAATTTTGCAGTTTGATTACTGAAAGTGCATGTGCTACAGCCTGTGTTCCCTTTACTCTGCATGAAAGGGAACAATCACCTACTGGTCATGAAACGGTTTGCCAACATGGTTAAAATCTCTTTAAACAATAATATTTGAAAGAACCAATTACTAAGTCTCTAAATGATTTCTTTCAAGCAATGTTTTAAAATTAATTTTGCTGATTCTTAGAAGGTCATGTATAGGCAATCTATGTTAGAGTGGACATGTCTTTTGTAATGCAAAATAACATGTCCAGTGTTTGGATTTTCATAGTTTAATGCAAGGAGATTCTTTCAGCGCAAAATGTTACTGTTAGGTAAGTCAAACTATTAAATCATTCACATTAAACACAAAACATGACAGTCAGTATTTCATATAAATAGCTAGCAGCCGACTCAAAATTGTCCATTTATTGAGGGAAAGGGGATTCTTTCCTGGCTAAATTGTCATTTATTGCGGTTTTTATGCAGTTCTAATAAACTGTTATTGGCACTGGAGCCTATAGTAACTGGTGTTCTGCAAAATGACTTGCGATCCCTCTGCCCTGCATACAAAATGGTGGATGTAAGAGTCACAGGTCATATTTGTCCCTTGTGGCACATCTATATGAAGTGATAAGTGGCAGACACTTTCCTTCTCCTGCTGTCTTTTTGCTGCACATCTAATTTGATCTGTAGTATACACAGTCATGATGTATAATGTATGAAGACAAATGTGTGCTATACATGTTACGAAGAAAATAGAAACCTTTTTCAGTTTTACTGCTTTATTTATCCTAAATAAATATTAAAGGTTTACTATATAAATATATGTTTAAGTGTTTTTTGTATTTCTTGTATAAAGATACTGGTATTTATGCTTTTTATTGCTCATGATTTGTGAAACTCCACAGTTAACTGAATTATGGAAAATACACAGTTTCTCCCATCCTGGTGTCCTGTATGTTTCTTTCCTGAGGGGTAATACTTTTTACAGTATTAGTGTTTGGTCGTTGTGCCATGTAGCACTTATCAAATATATGTGACAACCCAAAAAAATCCCCTCCTCCAAATCATAGAAAACAAATGCCCATGAAGACTCCTGGGATGTATGACATAATTTTGGCCATGGCCAAAAACCAGAAAGCAAATGAAGAAATGTAAAAAAAAAAAGTTTAAATATAATATACATCCCTATCTATTTAGTAATGCTGGCAGCACGAGAATTAAAAATAGTTCACGTTGTTAGAGGGAAATTTGCATGGGGACCTCTGGATGAGTAGACCCATATTTAGCCACATAAAAAAGGATGAAGTATGTGCAAACTTGTCCATGTGTCTTCCAAGGCTGTAGAGTTTTTTAGCAATTTTTTTGCATCACTGTATTTTGTACCTGAAAGAAAAAAAGTGTAAGTCAACTCAAGTGTAGTCATCAATCGGACCCAATGACCCAATGGAACATGAACAACATAACTGGAACACAACTGCTACTTGACAGAGCCATGGCTACATAAATAGAATAATTAGAATTTTTCAATACCCTGGATGCTCATAATGCACCAGTCTAGTTTACAAAGTATAGTTGGCTTGATATTTTCAGGAAGGTCATCACAATCCATAGACTGGTGAAACAAATTTAAATCTTGACCAGGATAGTGTTAAGTTGGAAGATGAGTGGATTTTTTTTGTACCAACCACCTCATGATCAAAAGGCAAAGAAGAAGAGGAATTCATCTTTGAAGTTAGTGGTGTGAGGCTAAACCGTTATAGTTCAATTTAGTTTACCAAGCACCTTTTTCACCCTCTTTATTACCACTATAACAAATCATTCATGAAAAAATAGAGAGGAAGATAATGACAGAGATGGATATATCATTCAATATGGTTAAAGAAACATTTCCCAAATAAATACGCTCACACTACCGATTATTTCTACCCAAACGCCACAGCTCAAACAGAGACTTAAAGACTTAAACAGAGACTTAAAGAGTATGAGGCAACAGCACAATGTCATATTCAAATGTCAAAACTGGTGACATGAGAAGCTTCTTTGACTCAAGATTTCCCATGTTTTGACTGCCACTACATCGTTGTAACCTGACCAGGTGTCTGATATATCATGTCAATCAGTCACTGTGCCATCAGAGGCTCCTTTGGTACCATCGCATTTCTTAACTCTATATTTACTACAGAATCCACCCTCATATGCATCCAGCTCCAAATCTTGTGCTGTGCTATGCCCTTTATTCAGGAAGCATATGCCTCAACTCATGATCCCTACCTGATTTTCCATTACTGAATGTGTGCCCAAACATTGGAAATTTTCCTGTTCAGCAAAAATGTCCAATCCACGTCAAATCCCACCTTGACAAATGTATTTGTTTATTAATATTAACAATCCAAATATAATGTAAAAATCATTTGTGAAGTGAAAATGTATGGGCTCCTTTAAGGGGTGAGGAAAGAAGGTGCAGGAAAAATGGAGATCTGTTGGTTGAAAATGTGGTAGCTAGGAGAAGAGTGGACATCTTATTCTCGGAGGAGAAAACTGAGAGAGATCACCATGTAACCACTAATCAGTGCTAACAATGGTGTTGGAGAAGTGGTAGGACTGCCTTCTGGCAATGCCCTGTCCTAGGGTGAGCAATATTGGAAAGGTGATAGGTCTTTCTCCTTGTAATGTCTTGTCATGGGGTGAGTGCTGTTGTAGCACTGGTAGTACTGTCTCCTGGTAATGTCATGTGCTGGGGTCAATGGCATTGGAGCAGTGGTAGGACTGCCTTCTAGTAATGCGTTGTCCTAGGAAGATCAGTATTGGAGCAGTGGTAAGTCTGTCTCCTTGTGATACCCTACTGTGGGGTGAGTAGTGAGTAGTGAGGAGCAGTGGTAAGTCTGTCTCCTTGTGATACCCTACTGTGGGGTGAGTAGTGTTAGAGCAGTAGTAGAAGTGTCTCCTGGTATTACTCTGTCCTGCAATGAATAATATCGGAGCACTGGTAGGACTGTTTCTTAGTACTGTCTTGTCATGGGATGAGCGGTATTGGAGCAGTGCAAGGACTGGCTCCTCAAGAGGCCCTGTCCCTGGGTAAGGCCAGCATACTGGAATTATCAATGTACTGGCTTTGCAAGCTGGAGAGAAACTAAATAAAACAGTGGCAAGTCTGCTTTTTAGCGACTTCCTGGATTGGGCGCACTGCCTAGAATTTGACCCTAAAATGGCTGCTTTACCACAGAAATGTGTATAAAATATTTGAGGTTTTTTTCTTGGTAAGCAATGACTACTAATTAAAAATTACCTTTTAGCTGAAAAAAACAATAGTAAACTGAAACCAATAAATTGCCAGGGATTATTACATTTAAGGTGTTATGTTTCTGAGGATGGGAATAGTTTTAGAAATGGGAAGTGCATTTAATTGCCTCTGAGATTTCCTCATATCTTGCTAACCTCTCTGCGTATACTGTATGTGCTTTATAAAATTGCTCTGTTTGAAATTCTCATGTCATAAAGCTTTCCCAACCATCACAAACATGTGTGAAGCCAAAGCTTTAGGCCTTAACATGGTGCTTTATTGAAAGTAAATCAAGACATTGCCCAGCCTTCCCTCCTCCTCTCTCACATCTCTGTTAACAACCCCTGAAGCCAGGACAGGAAGCTCTCTGACATCGATATTGATTGTGACACAGAAGGTGCTAATAGCGCTTGCTAGCCCTGCTGGTCACATGCCAATAGAAAAATCTTGCATTACTTAATATTCAGCATTTTAGATTTTAGGAAAAGCTGGAAAATCATCTTTGCTGACAGACACACAAAGCAGCACAGAAGTCAGAGCACAGAAATCATTGACAGACCTGAAAATGGCCAGATTCCAGGCGGCATGAGTCACAAACTAATTCTAGAGAAACAAAAATAAATGTGTTACACATTCCCCAGCTAATCTTGCTAGTCTGCGGTTGTCACATACTGTGTTTGTTTAATCTGCACACTGAGATATACCGTGTTACTATATAAAATGGCAAAATAGAGGACATACAGTTTCTGCTGCCAAATTGTGGTTTTGCCCTTTCTTGCTTTATTTTCATTTGAAACACAAAGAAATGAGTTTTCATTTACTGCTGAGTCTTGTGTTTATAATAATCGAGCCAATCAGAGACCCGCAGTCCCTCTGCCAGAGTGGTTCAGAGCCAATAGCGTGGGAGGCGATTAAATAATGAAACATCATGTTACATTATTGCTGAGTGTTGTATATCACCCAGGAAAACATGCTCCTGCAGGCTTTTATGGATCCTTGTAAGAAACCAAAAATCAAATCCAGGGCATATAGAAAAAATGGATTGTAGGGCTGATTTCTAAATACTGCAGAAACATAATTAGAACACAAGTGGAGCTCTTGTGAATAACAATCAATATCAACCTATGTAAAATTAACCAAGATTTTTGATTGGCCCCCATGGGTGATTGTTCCACTTTTATTCTAATCTTCTTTTATTCAGTTTTATAATTCAGAGGAATAATATTTTAGGATTCATCATACAAAGTAAAGATGGAAATCAGCCTTATAAATTGTATGATGTATGATGATCTATTAAGAGCTACAAGATGTTTAAAATGTAAAATGGTGCTGTTTATTAAAATATTACATGTTGATAAGTGCAAAGTGCAAGCACATAGAGTGTCCCTGTGATTATTCTAGGGTTGAGGAAACACAGTTATAGACAGCCATCTTTAAAAAAGAAAAATGATCAAATGTCCAACTATACAGGTATGATAGAATAACAGTAATTTATCTTGCTGATGGCCTTAAAGTGATTGTAAACCTTCACCTTGTAAAACAACCCATTCAATTTAAAATAGAAATGAAAGGCAAAACCTATGTATATAAATATAAAAAACATCATATACACTTTTTTTCTCCCTTTTTATAAGTGATCACATTGCCTATTTTCTGAGCTACATAAGAGCTGGGGGGAGAAATAGCAGGACACTGAGCTTCCCAGTGAAAGGCTGTGCAGGAAAGGAAACGTGTCAAGACAAGTCTGATCATTGGAGGAGAGCAGGTTGAGTTCCTAGCACAACTAAGGAACTGACAACAATGTGCTCTCCTGCCTAGTGTGGTCAGCTTTTAAGAAAGAAAAGCAGAGGGAATGGCAGGAACACCAGATATTTCACACAAAGGAAGCAATACAGAGAGAACAGGATACTTTTACATACAAGTACATGGTATAGAATGCGCATATCAGAAATACCAAATGTTCCATTTACATATTCTTTAAATCTCAACTGAAACAGTTTACATTCACTAAATATAGCCCACATGCATCTTAAAAGGTGCACATCATTTTGCAGTTCATTTTCTTTAGAAAACAGCCATATCTGGGGGCTAAAATCTTGTCCACTGCCTGCATGTGCTAAAGAAGGAAATGTTCTCTCTCTATGGAAGCAATGGAATCCCTGCAGAGGCCCCACACACCTTTGCTAAATAAAAGGTTGAGCTATCCAATTAACAGGGATCATGATCTTTAATGATTGGAGAGCTCTATCACTGACTCAGTAGGGGACATGTCAAACTTCTAGAGAGGGACTACTGCTTCCACACAAACAGTAACGATGTTTCTCTGTTGCATGCTGGCAGAGAATAGACTGTATTACTATGTCTTTTTCTAAGCAATGAAAAGTGTAACATTTTGCACACCTTTTCTTTTGATACACCTGGAGTATATTTAGAAAATGTAACTTGAAAGTTTAATTGTGATTTAAGATTTTTTCAATCAAAGGGTACCAATGGTGGCAGTAAGGGAGATGAACAAAGTATAATCGCCCACACGTCAAGATATAAGCGCATTCACATTTTTCCATGTGCACATTGCCTTTTTTTCCTTTTCAAATCCAGAGTCTACTATCCCTGCTGTGCCACCAGTCTTGTAACATTCCCTTTGTAGTCTATTGTTTACTGAGTGGCACTTTATTTATGGCTTCTGTAATGGGTAGGTAGGCTCAGGCATCTCAGACTTGAGTCTCTAATCACTTCAGTGGACTTATGTAATGGTTTATTATCACTTTTAGTTTTGGGGTCTGACAACCTTACGTGGCCTAAAGCAGCTAATAATTAATTTATAAGATTTTTAACTAAGGTCTCTTTAGCTAGAAGCAAATCATAGTCCTGGAGAATTTGCTTGTTTTGTGCACTGTGAATTGCACCTCTTTATAGCAGAAAAAAACTTTCCTAGCAAAACCGAGGTATCCAGTAGGGAGTCCTTGCTGCTACAGCAGCAAAAAAACAATGCATAATTGTATTAATAATTGCAATATATTATGTTCTCAAAATGTAATCTTTCTACCTGAGTTCAGATATGGTTAAACTGATCAGTTTTTTTTTGTTCAGGCTTTTGCTTTTTGTTTGCGTGAATGAATAATTTTAATGTGTGAAGATTACAAAGAAACAAGAATCTGTTTGTAGTTTATTAAGCCTTGCACCTCTAATAACAAGAACTCAAAATTTTCTTTTCAGCTCTTGCAATAAAAGGAGAATATGTACATATTAGCCTACTGCATCTACAAGTTAGCACTTTAAAATGTTTTTAACAGAATTATTATAGGTGCAGTCTGCAAGTCTTACTAAATTTAATGTTAACTTATTTCTGTAGTTTAAAAATCAGAGTTAGTAGCTCAAATATAGTTGTGATATAAATCTACATGTTGCATTGTTTCAGGAAAGTTCTGTAATAAGATTCTGAGTAAAAGCCTGAGATTTAATGTAAGGCAAGAATTGACATTGTATGTATCAAATTTTACAAAATTTGCAGAAAGAACAGACTGAAAAATGCACAGAGGGATTGTGTGCCAGCACAATTTTACAGCTGGATAAAGAGGATAAAGCAGTAACTGTGCAATACATGTCTGTGCATTGATGCTCTGCTGTCTAGAATTAATGTTAGGGGATTGTTTGCTAGAAAGAGTTCTGCCATGTAGTGTATGACACAGGGCTTTAGCAAAGTACTAATCTGTCAGCTATGGATCAACCCAGACTTGAAGGGGAAAGGCAAGTCGCTCGGTTCTAGGGTTCATTTCACATTGTCAGCATTGAAAATGAATTATTTCTTCTTACAAGGTTAGAAGCTACTGTGTTCCCTATTTAACATTTTCACTACTGTAAATGTAGGCAGTCTTATGGATATAAAATAAAATGTATTCTTCTATTTATGTATAGAACATAAAATTGTCTACTTCAAATTTGAAAAAAATATAAAGCACTAATCCACTGTGTAATCGTATATAAAAACATTTTTAAGTAAAAAAATGTAAGCTTGAATTATATTTAAATATGAGCTACAAAAGCATGTTACACAGAAAATGTGCCACTCACTCTGTTCTACAAAATGACTTTGCTCAAGCCTGTGCAAGGCACTTAGCACTTTGGTGCACCTTAATCTTCCCACTTCCTGCCAAGTCAAATGGGTAACTTGTATTTATGGTGGCACTGTAGATATTTGAGCATTCATTGGGGTTAGAAGGAGTCTACTGAAATATCTTGCTTAGTTCATAGGCGACATTCCTGTATACTTAAGGTCCAAATAGAAAAGTGATGTAATAGAATCTTTGGGGTGCACGTTAATAGCAGCAGTGATGACAGATGAAAAGATAAACAGATATGTACACAAACATATATGGTATAATCGTTTTCTTTTTTTATTAGTAGATGCACTATCAAACAGTCATTGGTAGTATTGGCAAGCAAGACAACAATTCTGACAACCACAACAACATAATGATATAATGGACCAAAGCAGACAAAGTTGTTATACCAAGAACATCAGTAAAGTGGACATAGAATGCCAAAAATATACTGTATCATCCTAATCTATACCCCCCTGATTTGGTACTCCCATTGTGTGGATGCCAGACAGAACAGGAAAAAAACATTCCGTCTTCAGATTTCCTTCATCCCCACCTGCAATAAATCACAGAAGTAAAACTAGTTGTGACATCTGATGACAGACAGTCTAGTCATTTCTGCTCACAATACCCAGATTGTGTTTGGAGAGTGAAGACTGACACTTTAGACTGATAGTAAAAATACTGACATAGGTGAAACAGAATTGAGAGGTGTCCTAAATCCAAGTAAATAACTCCTTTTTGGACTTATGCATGTTATCCGTCATGCTGGGACTTCAGAAATGATCCAGCTTGATTGTGGGTTGTGACAACATTTGAATTACTATTAGATGAGCAGTCACCAAACTGAGAAAAATAATTTGCAAGATTAAATGAAACAGCCCTCATAGGTTGCTGCTGCCAGTCTTCTTGCCACCGATGCTGAACCAGCTTGGCCTCTTCCTCTTGCCTTTTATATTTTAAATCGAATGAGGACTGGAGTTATATGTGCTGTATTCCACATAAGGGAGGCTGTTAAAACAAACAAAGCATAAAATCAGTGTGCATTTATAGATAAAACAGATCTAGTACTGTCATGTACCTGGTTAGTGTTTACATTTAGGCTTTCCTATTTATCATGAGTGGGTGTATGCATATGGGCAGGTGCCTGTTTATGTGTAAAACAACATTGTCTTTTTAATTGTGGGGGAGGGTAGAGTGTATTTTATTTTGTTTTGCAATTGTATCATTATTATAATTATTTTTCAATAAGGTTTTTTTGTTTATAAATATGTTTTCACCCTCTATGGATTAATTGTCCTGATCTCTTGACTACAGCCCTTTCTTTCTGTGGTTGGTTTGTCCACATACCTGGTTAGTGAGCCTGACATAAAGAGGAAAGCCTCTCATACAGCTCCGGTTTCAAGACTACTGCTAGTGCTGGTGGCAGACTGTAGCTATGCAGCATGAAGCAGGAACCAGATGTGAGCTTGCTGGAATGAAGATCTGTAGCAGACTGGAAGAGCAGGATGTGGAGTTAGATGAGCCGTGTCAGTAACAGTTGGCCAGATCAGGCATAGACGGCAGACAGCAGGATAGTCGGGTCACAAGCCAAGTCAGCATTGGGAGGTAGATCAGGCAAGAACAGGAGGCAGAATCAGAATCCAGAGACAGGTTGGGGTTAGGACAGGTAGAAAACAGAAGTCAGGAGTAAGCCGGATCAGGATCAGAGGTCAAACACAGGAATCAAGAATGAGCACGCAGGAAGCTGTAGACCAAACAGCAATGAGTCAATACTGTAGTCTGTTTAAATAGCCTGTTTTGTGCCAGCATTGGTGACAGGCGTGCACCCAGGTGCATGTGCCTATGCCCACATCCATGAAAATCTGCTCTGCCAGTTGCTTGTCTGTGCATATTTACGCACTGGTAACCTTCTTTTGTGCTAAGGGCATGCCTTTTCTGACAAGTGCTGTATAATTCAAAATTGGAGTAGTATTAACTGATTCCGACAATGACCACCTATAAAATATCCAGACTAGAAAATCTGATGTCTGATGCACCGCGGGAGGCTTCTTGATCTTCATTAGTCCCAACTCTCCCATACTTTCTATGTGCACCAAAGAACATTTGTTTAAAGGCTATTGTGTATCAAATTAATACAGCCTACTCTTTCTCCCCATCAATGAGTACATTAACTGCTTTCAGAGCCTCCGTGCAGCCTACCCATTCAGAACTCTGAACCCCAACATGCCTTCCTAACATAGACTTCTTGAGGCTGTAAATTTCTCCTGCCAAGACTGACAGGACAGCTTAAGTCTGTAGTTGTACAAAAAAGCCAGAACTTTGTTTTAGGGCCTTTTCACACTAGGAACTGCATGTGAATCACACAGGAAAGCTGTGCGGCTCCTGTACGATTCACATGCAGTTCTGTGCAGTGCAGTTTCAGCCCATTTGTTTTGAAATCACACCATACTGCATCAAAAGTAGTGCATGCACATCTTTTTGAAACACATGGCAGCCGGATTGCATGCTACTTTTGTACCATGTGATCCAGTGAGGGCCGATGTGGGCAAACGCATTGTGCTTGCGTTTGGAGTGTGATTAACTTTGAACCAACACCCGCAGCAGATCACAAGGGCAGTACGACTGGAATGCAGTGCAGTGCAGGAAGCCGCATGGGAACACAGAGAAAAAACAAAAGGTTCACAGCCGACGAAGGCGCCCACCTAATGACAGCTCCACCGCTTCACGCCTCTAAATAAACTAAGGAGTGAGACCACACAATGACATTACTGGGTGTCCCCGCCCCCTCATGATGTCACCAACCCAGCGTTCCCCAGATGATAATGCCCTGCTCTCTAACAAAGTTCTCTCTAAATTTATTACTGTTGATAAATACTCCGGCTACCTTTTATGTTTAATTACTGCATGTTTTCACTACTAAAATACAGCATCACTTCCTAAAATAACTCATGTGATATTTTAGTAGCGTCTTTTTGCAAATTGAAAACTTTTTTTCAATGCAGTAAGATACCGCTTTCTGAATGCAACCCACTGTGTTTATGTGTACCAACATTAATTTAGTGTATCTTTTCCTAAAAGTATGCATTTGATAAAATTTTTGCACAAATATCATGTGGCATAAAAACATTGTACCTACCATCATTTTATTCTACAGGGCCTCTATTTTCAGAACATATATAATGTTTTGGATTTTAAAGTAATTTTCTAGTAAAAATATGCATTTGATAAACATTTGCACAAATATGTGGCATAAAAAAAATTGAACCTGTCATCATTTTATTCTACAGGGCCCCTTCTTTCAGAAAATATCTAATGTTTTGGATTTGAAAGTACTTTTCTAGTAAAAAATACTTTTAACGTGTTCAAAAAAATGTAAAAACTGCTCCAGTTGGTTAAGCATATAAACTACAGGTGGTTAAGCATATTTTATATTAAAAACAATGACAGTATTGCCTGAATTGACAATGACAATTGCAACAAAGAGAGGGCCTCCCATCAAGATTTTGCTTAACTAACATTTTAAAAAATATAAAAGCTAAAAAAAATATTCCTGAATCCAGCAAAGCGGGCACTGTACAGAACACGCTGTGTAAGCAAATAGCATCATATTATGTAAAAGTTAGTCCGTATAAATATATATGGTTGGAATGTTTATCCTGAAGATAGTAAAGTGTAATGGAAGAAGCAGAAAACCACACACCAATGGCATTTTGTGGAATATACAGTAGCTGTGAACATTGTGAAGTCATCAGTGTGCGGCTTCCTGTGTCTTTCACTACGTATTCAGAGCATGGATGACATTCTTGGAAGACAGCAGGCCTGCAAGCTTGGGAGCTTTGGAGATGGGTTATTTATTCTCATAAACAACAATTGTAAATTTATATATTCAGCATTTTCAACAGTAATACAGGAAAGCAACAAATCTGTATTCTTGCATTTTTTTACACAATAAAAATATTTTGGAATAAAATAAATTGTTTGTGTGCCTAAAGACTATGTTTTATGTTTTGGGTCCAGTAGCCTGTCAAACAGAGCAGGCCAATGGCAGTTTGGAATACAGCTTTTAGTGAAAGGGCATAGCAAAATATGTAAAATCTCACATTTCAATGAATGTGGTTTTCTAACTAAAGGGATAAACTAAACTGGTGGTATTATTCCTAACACAGCCTTTCATATATATGGTACACAGTAAAAAAAATATATTAATCAAATTAAATGGCATTTGAGATCACAAAAATGTATTATAGTAGAATACTAGCTCTAATAGTAGTGATCAGTAATCATTGGCTTCAGGAAAAAACAATAAAATTCAATGCTCAGTTAGTACATAGCTTTAACAGCTTCCGCGTTACCCTGTAACAAAAATACTGCTACAGGGTGGCACGGGTGCACAAAAATCACGTATATATACCTGATTTTGCAGTTCTGGGTAAAGGGCACCATTCGTGACCTCGGCTGTCAATCACGGGGTCCCGGGCGGTGATTCCCCGCCGGCACCTGTCGATCTCTGAGTATTTCCGATGGGGGAGAGACCTGTATGTAAACAATACAGATCTCTCCCCTGTCAGCTGCTGCACACTGCTTTGTATAGCTCTGCATAGCAGAGCCATACAAAGCAGTGTGCTTACAGTGTAAAGCACACACAGTCCACATAGTAAAACAGCACACAGTTAACCCTTTGATCGTCCGAGATGTTAACCCTTTCCTGCCCAGTGTCATTAGTACAGTGTCAGTGCTTTGATAGCACTGATCCCTGTATTGGTGTCACTGGGGATGTCAGTGACACCAAGTCAGTTCCCGCCAGTGTCAGAATGCCCGCTGAAGTCCCACTATAAGTTGTTGATCGCCACCATTACTAGTAAAAAAAAAAATTCCAGTATATACCGCGATTTGTAAACGCTATAACGTTCACGTAACCCAATTAATTTACATGTATTGGGATTATTTTTAGCAAAGATGTAGCAGAATCCATTTTGGCCTAAATTTATGCAGAAAATTGTTTTTTAAATTCATTTACTGGACATGTTAACAGCAAAAAGTAAAAAATATTGGGGTTTTTTTTCAAAATTGTTGGGTTTTTTTATAGTGCAAAAAATAAAAACCGCAGAGGCAATCAAATATCACCAAAAGAAAGCTCTATTTATGATGAGAAAAAAAGGACAGAAATTTCACTTGGGTGCAGCATTGCATGATTGTGCGATTGTCAGTTAAGCACGTAGCACCTCTGGAGGGCAAGTGGTTAGAAGGAGCATGGTAGCTAGGGTAAAATACAGCCGTCTGTAACATACTTAAAAGATATTTTTTTCTAAAAATGTTGAGAATTAATTTCCACTGAGTACCTGCAACTGCAGAGGTCAGTGAGCATTTGTTTACTGCTTGTTAAAAAACAGATGTTTATACAATATTTGATATGGGGCACAGATGAAAATGAATATCTGTCATAACTCTTGGTGCGTTTGGTCTTCAGACTCCCAAACATTGGCAATGAATGATATTTGGGATTTATTTCAGGTACTTACTGTATATAGTCCTGTCAATTTATGCAGTGCTTTTACATATATATTGTAAATTCACATCAGTCCCTAACTCTCAAGGGTGTACAATCTAAGGTCCCTAATTTACATTCATACATATACTAGGGCCAATTTAGACAGGATCCAATTAGCCTACCAGCATGTCTTTGGAGTGTGGGAGGAAACTGGAGTACCTGGAGGAAACCCACGCAGGCACAGAGAGAATATGCAAACTCCAGCCAGGTGGTGGCATGGTTGGGATTCAAACCAATGATCCTAATACTACCAGGTGGAAGTGCTAACCACTTAGCCACTGTGGGATTTCATCTATTTATTTAAAATAAACATACATACACATTGCCATTTTGTTTACTGCAGGCATAAAGATTGTCTTCTGTATGGCCAAATGAACCAGTGCCCAGTTAGAGCTGGCAGGCAAAGAGTAAATTTCAGCGTACAACTAGCAAAACAAATATACCAACTAGTGGTTTATGTTATAAAGAGAATCAAAGAGATATGATTCCTGTATTTGGTTAATGTGTATGATGTCAGTAACAGAATGAAGATAACAAATTTATTTAACCTCAGTATATGTGACAAGCATGTCAGACACATAAATGTACACACATGGTATGGATGCTCTGAAAGACCAAACCAAAACACTAATGTACTTTGACTGTATGTGTACAAGAGCAGATATTTAGAGTATTCGCTCATACTGTATCTTTGCAAACTAAACCAAGAAATGGGCATACAAAAACAGTAAGTCAGTCAAAAGTTACAGCTGCATTTGTACATGTATGCACTTTAAGTTCAGCACATTTTAAAGACCTAGTCCAGCTTTGTGACCGTGTTTCACATTACACCCAAATTTAGTGTATAACATGGTCACATTTTCCAACTCCTACCCTCAAACCACCTCATCACTCACCTTAATTGATAGGTGCTTCTCCTTTGCAGCCTTCTGTTTGTGTTTGAACTAATTGTGGCTCTACACACAAAACTGTGTCATTTATTCAAAGAGCCACTGACAGATCTGTGATGGGTGATGTGGGTCTGCTTTAATAGAATACCTTGGCATTATTTTTTTATTCCAGGTATTTATATAGTGCTGCATTTACATATATATTGTACATTCACATCAGTCCCTAAACCTCAAGGGGCATATGATCTAAAGTCCTTTTTGTACATTCACATACTAGGGCCAATTTAGACAGGAGCCAATTAACCTACCAGCATGTCCTTGGAATGTGGGAGGAAACTGGAGTACCCAGAGGAAACCCACGCAAGCACAGGGAGAACATGCAAACTCCGGGCAGGTTGTGCAGTGGTTGGGATTCAAAGCAACGACCCTACTACTGCCAGGCAGAAGGGCTAACCATTTAGCCACTGTGCTGCCCTGGTCATTTTGAATCCCAACCATGGAACCACCTGCCTGGAGTTTGCATGTTCTCCCTGTGCCTGCATAATGTAAAATTTACTCCCCCCTTCACAATATTAGAAAATGCATTTTAAAAATATATATGTTTAAAAATAACTTTTTTTCATCTTATCTTAATTGGACCCTCACCTAGGTAAAAATCATGGAACAGTTTTACACATTTCAGGAGGCTGCAACTCCATTCAGCTTGGAAATGACATGAGATCTCGTTTCATGTAACCTGTACATCCAGACACTAGCTGTACAACTGGGCATGCACACGGTCTGGCACTGTGTCATTGGGGGCCAGCTGCAAAAACCATGAAGAGACAGCTGGCTCTCCGATGATACAAAAAGAAAGAAGACAAGGTGGGACTGCACTTGCAGCAGAAGAGTGGTGGATTAGAGGACAACACAGGTATTACTGAGTTCTCTAGTATGTTTATTCAGGAAGAGAAAGGAAAAGGGAATTAGTTAAGATTCTAAACATAAAAGGTAGAAGAGATAGTAGATAATTTACCTTAAAGTTGTAAAAAGCTGTTGTCTGGCGCTGCGGTTTCAGTCCTTACATAAGGGTCATGTCAGTAATCCTGACACTGGCAACAGCAGACCACTTACCTTTTAATGTGGAGTTGCTCCCTTGCTAGTTAGACCAGTGAAATGCTTCTGTCTCACCAGCGATTTAAATGTTGTAGCATCCCAAACCAGCAAAAGAAATATTCCATTAGCAAAAGAGGTTCCCTTGCTTTGTGATTTCACCACTAGCTATCTGCCGCTAGTGCTTCTCTGACATGGCCCAAAGGAAGTATTTTGGTCACTTGACTCACAGTAGCTTTGTAATTGAGGATTGACTTTTAAAGTGGCTCCATTTCTTTTTACTGAAAAATGGAAGTGCATGACTGTAGAATTCCTATACTGCCTCCATACAACCTAGGTAGTCTATTAAAGAAGCTTAGAAATATTTCTCATAAGTCAGCTATTCATGATTTCTAATATTTGGAACTAGAATGGAATATGTTTTGATTCTGAAACTGTTGACAGGCCCAGCTATCTTTGTCTAGCCTTTGGTGTATGGACTAAATTGTTAAAGAGATTATGAGAAAATGGAAAGTTTTCTTGCCTCAGTTTCCCCTATATACAGTAAGTTAATATATTATTAAAGAAAAGCTGTAAAACATTACCTGATACTTCACATTTACTACTCGAGAAGTGTGTAATGCAGCTACAAAAGTAACAATGTTTTAATTCACCCAATTAATCTAATTAACCTACAAGTTTACATTCACACTGCATGGCCATTCACTCTTCCATACAGACAAATATTTAAATAAACAGAAATAAATGTTTCTCCCGAATTACTGAATTTTAATGACTTCCAAAATGTCGTCTTTCAGAATGAACTTTATTTTTTCTATTGTTTTCTTAATATACTTTCTGGCTTCTTAAAGTGAAACTAAAGAGGTTATCCACTGGGAGCACTTGCCATAATGCTTGAGTATACAGTAAATACATATGTGCACTTAATGAAAAATGTTCCTCTGAGCTTGTCCTATTCCAGTGATGACAATTCCATGCTCTTCCTCACGACCTGACAACTGTTATTAAGATCTTCATTTAAAGGAGAAGTAGGAAAAGTTCTCAATTTTAGGGCCGATGTGGAACAGCTGCATTATCACACCTATTCTGCAATACCGCAGCTGTCTCATGTCAGCCCTAAAACTGAGAACTGAGCAGTCACACGACCCACTGATCGCTGAGTTCTCAGTATGCTCAGAGTGAAGAGCAGTGACTGCCAGTAATTGATCTCTACTCTGCTACTCCAAAGCTCACTGGAGTGCTGCAATGGGGAGAGTGAGGGCCTAGCTGTCCCCGGTTCTCATGTTGTATTATCCCAACATTCAACTCTATTCTACATCTTACAGAATCTGGGAATGTACACTGCACAGTGCTTGTCTAACAAGCAGTGCAAAAAATGTTTTTGGGCAGAAAAGACATACAAAAACTCTTTTATGCAAGAAAATGTGTCTACTAGCAACTTTTTTTAATTTGATTTTGCTTTAAAAGCAGATATTTTTCTGTTGCTTTGATCTTAACAATATTATATATTAGAGCTTAATTCTGAGCTCAAGCAGTACACCAGCTGATAACCCCCTTCCCCCCTGGAGGCCCTCAGCAATATGTTATGCTGTTTTTCTTTATTAACCCCTTAGTGACTGGGGGGTAAAACAAATGTTAATGCCTGAAAACAATTTTGCAACCTTGACATGTGTTAGTAAAACTGTACATATGGTCACAACTACTTTGTGTATCCAGGTAGATCATACCTTGTTTTTTTTTCAGGACACATTTTGGCTTTCTTTTGGTGGTAAATGGTAATGGATATCTGCTGATTTTTTAAAAATTTATTCTTATCAAAGGAAAACTAGTCCAAAATAGTAAAAACAATAATTTTTTTTAATTTAGCTGTATATTTCTTGCTATTACTATAACCTACCACCAAGAAACAACCCAAAAATAAATTCTCCTGCTCCTGACTATTACAGTGATACCAAATATGTGTACGTTATTTGTTGTTTGTATCCATAGTAGGGCCCAGAAACAACGGTGCGCATTTAGTTTTTTCTATCCTACGGAAAACACACTGACACCAAAACAAAATTAGAAATGCTTTAAAAACGCAAAAACAAAACATATTGTCATGACCTTTGACCCTGACATTTGACCCTTACATTGACCCTAACACTAACCCTGGCTCTAACCTAGCTCAGACTTTGACCTAGCTACTTTTTTCTTTATTTTTAATTATTTTATTATTGTATTTCTTTTTTACACACTTTTGTTTAGTTACCTTCCTGCAGAAGACAAACATACAATGTATCTTGCTGTCCACTCCCAGCACAAAGAAAGGTACACAGATATATGGCCTCACAGATAAAGATCCACTTCAGTGAGGCCGCATTCCTGCATACCATCGGCGGAAATGGGTTAATAAATGTAGCTTTATCTGAAATCATCAGGCCAGTCACATGACATGCAGGGTCCTCTTGAGACACCCAGATGCAAAGGGTGACACTGATGTGATGTCAGCGCCATTCTCTGCATTAATACACTGTGAGAACAGGGCACTGTGGTGACATACCCTTGGAGGTAGGTTCAGGAGGACACCCTACATTCAGTTTCTCAAAATTTGGGTATGAATGACACTCAGCTTCCTTCAACTTGGAAGACTGAGGACATATTTTGGTGGAATGCAAGTACACCTGGAGATAGGACCAGATTATTGGTGAGTATTGTAGCCACAGTTACCTTTTTTCTAAATCAACTGGGGGACTATATAAAGGTACAATATTAATCCCAGAGTTGGGTTTAATCATATGATTAATATTATTTCTATCAGAATAATAACTGTCAGAGGATACATCTTTTGTTACTTCCTATACCCACTAATGTGTTTCCTTATAGGAAATTAAAAAAAAAAAAAAAGTATAGCATTATCGTGAGAGAATTGTCATTCCAGTTTCTCTACAAATCCTGATTCTTGGTTCATGATATATTGGAAATGAAGCCACAAAAATTGTTTTACAAGCTGTAAGAAACATTCTGTAAAATGTATTACAAGTATTTTTCTTCTTTCAAAGTCAGTGAGATGTCCATCATAATCATGGCCATCTAGATTAATTATATGTGATTCCGACAAAGCAGCAATATTATCTGCTTAATAACTGCAAAGACAGTGCACCTATGAAAAGCCAGAGCCAGATATATCAGCTTCTTCATGATCCATATACTGTGCTCAGCATAAATGAGTACACCCCTTTGAAAAGTAAGATTTTAATCAAAATCTCAATGAACACAAGAACAATTTTCAAAATGTTGACAAAACTGAGATTTATAGAACATTTGTTTAGCTCATTACATGAAAGTAAGGTTAATAATATAACTTAGATTACAAAATATTCCATTTTACTAAAATTAGTTAATGCAAAAATGAATATACCCCATAACAAAAAACTACTACCTCTAGTATTTTGTATGGCCTCCATGATTTGTAAGGACAACACCAAGTCTTCTAGGTATGGAATGAACAAGTTGGCGACGTATTGCAACATCGATCTTTTTCCATTCTTCAAGAACTACCTCTTTTAGAGCCTGAATGCTGGATAGAGAGTGATGCTCAACTTGTCTCTTCATTATTCCCGATATGTGTTTGATTGGGTTCATAACAGGAGACATACTTGGCCACTGAATCACTTTCACCCTGTTCTTCTTCAGAAATGCAACAGTGGCCTTAGTTGTGTGTTTTGGATCATTGTTGTGTTGGAAAAGTGTACAACATCCAAGAGCTCGGAGTGATAGTATCATTTTCTCTTTCAATATAGAGCAGTACATCTGTGAATTCATGATACCATCAATGAAATGCAGCCCCCCGACACCAGCAACACTCATGCAGCCCCACATAAGGAAACTGCCACCACTATGTTTCAATATAGGCAACATGCATTTTCCTTTGTAGTCTTCACCTTTGTGACGCCATACAGTTTTGAAGCCATCAGTTCCAAAAATATGTATCTTGGTCTCATCATCACTCCAGAATAGAGTCCCAGTAGCCTTCTTTTTCAACATGGGCCGTGGCAAATTCTTACCGGGCTTTTTTGTGCATGGGCTTTAGGAGAAACTTCCTTCGTGAATTACCCCCATGCATGCCATTCCTCTGCAGTGTAAACCGCATTTTATCATGGGAAACAATCACCCCCAGTTTTGCTTTCTACTTCTTTTGCTAACTGCAGTGAACTTGCATGGGAATTTTCTTCAACCCTTCTCATCAAAAGCACTCCTGTCAAGGTGTTAACTTCTGTGGGCAGCCTAGACATCTCTGTGAGATGGCTGCAGTTCCATCTTTGTTAAAGTTTTATATTATTTTTGCTAGAGTATTCTGACTGATAAGTAAAGCTTTACTGATCCTCTTGTAGTGTTCATCTTTCTTATGTAAAGAAATTATTTTCTTTCTCAGGCCTTGTGACTCCTTATTTTCTTACATGTTGTGCCATTGCTGATAACATGAAATGAGAGGGGTTTTCTTTGTTAAGTAGCACCCTTTTATACTCAATTGTCTGCTGGACACCTGTTTAATGAATTATTAGACTCACCTTTAGTTGTATTCTTGTTAATTAGGATTTTGTTGTCTAAAATTTAGCTTTGCTCCTAAGATTTTCATTGGGGTATATTCAGTTTTGCAATATGGCCTTAAAATAATTTGTTAGGAAAAATACTTTTTTTGTGTGTGGAAATAAACAAATCGTGTTTGCAATCAATGGCCTGCATTTGTGGGAGTATTTTGTAGTATAGTGTCCCATAGAAAATGTTGATTCTGAAAGGAAAGTAAAGGTTTTCTGACAAATCTGTTGAGGTGTATTCATTTATGCTGAGCACTGTATCATAAAATAACATGCTGTCTACCCTTCTCCACTGCTAGGTGCTAGAGCAGCGTGAGAACAATTGGGTTAATTGAACTTGTCCATGATAAAAGAAAATGAAAGGTTCAAAATATTTTTTTAGAGTGTTAGGTCTTTATTCTAAATGAGTTTGTTCATTCATGGCTGATGTGTCCTATTATGTTTTACCCATAATGTGTTCCAAAAACCTTTATTTTAATTCTGAGCACGAGTATTTGTGAACCGAGCGCTATAAATTGTCGGAAGAGATTAATGCTAAAATTGATGCTGAGGGCATATAAAGGTCTTCTTTATTTGTTTAACCTTCCTTGTTACCTTTTTTTTTCTGAAGAGAAAACATATTAACAATGGCTCTGATTTATTTGAAAAATAGCAACCAGTCATGAAAAAGCTCTCATTTTATATCCTGCATTAGAAAAATATAATGAGAGATTAGACTGGTTGCTATGAAAAAACATACAGCTTTCACCTATTAAATGTTTTACAAATAGGGCTATATTAATCATCAGGTATATATTATAAATATACAGTATATTCAGCTTCTGCTTCAATTTTTCACTTCTCTAGAGTATTCTATCAGTTTTATTTAAAGCAAATCAGTCAACTGTAATACAAGAGCACGAAGTTGTACATCAGTCTGAGACACTGCGGAAATCTTTTTAAAATGTATGTAACTACTATTTTTCAATATGTTTGACATCATGCCTCATTAATACACGTTTTTTAACAAATAATTTCATTTTTCATGAATCTGTTGCAAAACATTTTACATGGAGATCCTGCCAGTTGGCCATTGGGTGGCCTATTAGGGATGAGACAAACAAATCTGGGTTAGAGGCACATTTGGCAAACATTACTAAAGTTCAAGTGCCAAATCCAAACCCCATTGAAGTCAGTGGGAGCTGAATGTTAACACAAAATAATGCCATTTTTCTAGGCTAATAGGCAAGGGATTGACAAACAAATGATATGTGGGGTTGGGTACTGCCCTGGGGAACATTTATCAAAGAAACAAAAATTAAAAAAAAAATTGGTGGGGAGCAAACAATTTTAATAATGATTAAATCTAGGATGCGCCTCAAGCTGGCCCCATCATCCATGCTGATGTGAGAGATCAGCAGCGCCTGCCCTGGATCACAGTTCTCCTCTGCGCGCGACGACTCCCGGTTACTGCGCCTGCCGTCCTCGCTTCCTCCTGTGGGACCCGCCTAGAGCGTCAGCCGCTGAATACTCTGGCACTGTAGCCATCCACCCATGATGTGCAGCACGGATGACGTCCTTCTCTTCTTATTATATTTGATGCCTGATACCTACCCACGTTTTGTGAGTTTTTAATATTTTGTGTGCAATAAACTGTTATAATCTTACTGCACTTAGGCGCACCTCTCTCTCTTTTTATTCATTAATTTTTCTGGCCGCCTTGCATTCAGACAATTTCTCCCCAACAAGCGAGCCAGATATGGGGTCAAGATGTATAAGACCTGTGACAGGGCAACAGGCTATACATATAAGTTTTGGATTTACCAGGGAAAAGATAGTCACGTGGAGTCCCCCATCTAACCAGACTACATGGAGAGTAGTGGCAAGATAGTTTGGGACTTGGTGTCATCCTTTTTACATATGGGGTACCACTTGTATGTGGACAATTTTTATTCAAGTGTACCACTATTTAGACATTTGTACATTCTTGGAATTGGCACATGTTGCACCGTGCGGCCTAATGTGTGCCCACCATTAGAAGTGGGTGGATGCAGGGCGGTATATTCTAATGGTGGGCATGTCACATACTTTTTCTGGCACGGATTTCTTCTCTTTTTTTCATTCAGCCCACAGGCTGCATACAAAAAAAAAACATAGCATATATACCCAACAAGGACAAGCGAAGTACTAGTACATCACTGGACTTTGAATGGTTATACCAGAATGATGCCTACAGCTGCAGGCATCATCCTGGTATCGTGTTTTTCAGCCACCGATCAGCTTTCATGTAAAAGCAATCCTAGCGGCTAATTATCTGCAGGATTGCTTTTACAAGCAGCCAGAGATGATGTCCCCCCTCCCCTGCTGCCTTCCACAGCCTTCTCAAGCAGTCCCATGCCATCGAGGGAACCTGAGAATGCAGCCGGTGTTTTTGTCAGCTGACCATAGATTGGAGACCAGAATGGTGCCAATCATCTCTATAGTCTAAGAAATCGGAAGCTACGAGCATTTCATCAGTTTCATTTCGCAGGAAATAAACAGCGCCATTAGTAAATTAGGAAAGCATCTAATCCCACCCCGATCTTGTTGAGATTAGATAATGTAAGGGCAGAGGAGATATCTAGAGTCTGATAGACCCCAGATTTCTCACAAAAGAATATATGACAATGCCCATTGAAGTTATAGGGGATAGTTGCATTCCCTGTGATAGCATTAAAAGTGATAAAAAAAATAAATGAAGGAGACAGTGTAAAAATAATGTACAAAATCAAAATAACTTTCAAAAATTTTTTAAATGATACCCTTGCTTGCGAGAGAGTTGACCCTGTGGCAGTATGTAAACAGCGGTTGCATCATGCATGTGAGGTATCGCTGTGAACGTCAGATAAAGGGCAGTAATTCTAGCACTAGACCTCCTCTGGTAATCCAACATGGTAGCTTGTAAAGGCTTTTAAAGCATTGCCTGTGGATATTAAAAATGTATGCAGTTTGTCTCCATTGCATGGAGCATGCCCAGTTTTAAAGCATGTCATGTTTGGTATCTATTTATTCGGCATACCATCATATTTTATACTTTACCAAAAATAATTGGCCAATATATTGTGTTTTTTTGTGCATTAAAAGTAAAAAAAGTTTTTTTTTTTTTTTTTAATTACGTTTGAAAAATCGCTGCGCGAGTACTATGTGACATAAAAAATTGCAGCACCCACCATTTTATTCACTAGGGTGTCTTCATTAAAAAAAATATATAATGTTTGAGGGTGCAAGTAATTTCCTAGTGATGTGTGGCATAAACTTCTAATGCTGGACATAAAATGCACCCACTCCACAAAACGACCCATTTTTGGAAAGTAGACACCCCAAACTATTTGCTGAGAGGCACGTTGAGGCATGTTGAGTCAATAGATGAATTCTTTTTTTACCACAAGTTTTTGGAAAAGGCCAAAACATTTTTTTTTTTTTACACAAAAATTGTCACTTAAATGATTTATTGCTCACACAAGTAATGGGTATATGTGGAATTACTCCCCAAAATACATTCTGCTACTTCTCCCAAGTATGCGGGTACCACATGTGAGAGACTTTTTGGTAGTCTAGCCAAGTACAGGACCCCAAAATCCAATAAACACCTTCAGGCTTTTAAATGGCTTTATTTCCTCATTACACTTCCTGACTACCTAACACAGTTTCGGAGGCCTGGAAATGCCAGGATAGCCCCCCCCCCCCCCCCCAAAATTACCCATTTTTGGAAATTAGACACCACAAGGAATTGATAAGAAACATGATGAGTATTTTGCAAATCTCATTTGTTGCCACAAGTTTTTGGAAAATGAAGAAAGAAAGCAAAAACATATTTTTTTCTTTTCTTTTTTTATATTTCAAAACCATGTGAGAAAAAAATGAGATCTGCAAAATATTCACTATGCCTCTTTTTAAATTCCTTGGGGTGTCTACTTTCCAAAAAGGGGTCATTTGGGGGGGGGGGGATTGGTGCTATCCTGGCATTTCAGGGCCTTTAAAACTGTGATAGGTAGTGAGGAAGTGAAACGAGGAAGTTACGCACCTTCAGGCTTTCATAGTTGTCATTGGATTTCAGGCTCCTGTATGTGGCTAGGCTCCCAAATAGTCTCACACATGTGGTATCCCCATACTCTATAGAAATAGTAGAATGTATTTTGGGGTGTAATTCCACATATACCCATGGCTTGTGTGAGAAATATATAATTTAATTATTATATATAATAATATATAAATTTAAATTACAACTTTCTGCAAAAAAAAATGTTTTTGTCATTTTCCAAAAACTTGTAGAAAAAAAAATATTCCATGGACTCAATATGCCACTCTGCAGATAGCTTAGGGTGTCTACTTTCCAAAAAGGGGTCATTTGGGGGTGTTTGTACTGTCCTGGTATTTTAACACCTCAAGAAATGTGATGGGCAGTCAGAAAGTAAAAGCTGTGTAAATTCCATTATCTATACCATAGTTTGTAGATAGATGCTATAACTTTTACACAAAGCAATCAATATACACTTATTTTTTTTAACCAAAAACATGTAGCAGAATACATTTTGGCCTAAATTTATGATGAAATTTTAGTTTTTTTTTGGACATTTTTTATGACAGAAATGAGAAAATATCAGGTTTTTTTTTAAAAAAAAAATTCAAAATATTTTTTTGTTTATAGCGCTAAAAAATAAAAAGTGCACAGGTGATCAAATACCACCGCAAGAGAGCTCTATTTGTGAAAAAAGGACATAAATTTAATTAATGTACCGTATTGCATGACAGCGCAATTGTCAGTTAAACTAGTGCAGCGCTGTATAGCAAAAAAATGGCATAGATTTATGACTAACTTTGAGCTTACTATATATTTTTTATAGCTGAAAGTAAAAAAATATTGTTTTTCTTTCAAAATTTTTGGTCTTTTTTGGTTTAAAAATAAAAAGCGCACAGGTGATCAAATACCACTGATAGCTCTATTTGTGTGAAAAAAAGGACGTACATTTTGTTTGGGTACAGAATTGCATGACCGCGCTATTATCAGTTGAGATAGTGCAACGCTGAATAGCAAAAAGAGGCCTGGTCATTTAGGGGGGGTAAATCCTCAGGATGGCAAGTGATTAAAGAAGTTGTGTATTGTTAAAGCTATCCTTTAAGTCATATTAAAAGAGCTGCTCCCTGCAAATACCGGTATGTATTTTAAAACTTATCCTTTTGGCTGGAGTGGTGCATAGCTCCCCATGCTTTTTTGACAATCTCTTGCCTTTTTTGCCTTTTAAATGACTTTGTTTACAAATGAAACAGCTAGGCAGGAAATGTTATTTAGCAGCATAAGGTATATTTGTAATTTTAAAATATTACTTTTGCTTTTGTACATCCTGCAAGTGCACCCTTGACAGGCAAGTTAAAAATTTATATAAACCAAACATTTCATATTCCTGATATGTGCCTGCTGTACACTAGGCAGACACAGCATAGTCAGTTCTCTAGCAGTATTGGGAACTCATTCTGCTCTCCTATAATGAACAGACTTGTCCTGACCTCCCTCCTTGCACAGCCTTTCACTGGGAAGATCAGTGTGCTGCTGTTTCTCCACACCCACTTATGCAGCTGAGAACAGAGGCTATGTCATCTCTTATAGAAAAGGGGAAAAAACAGATTATATAAAAAAAATGTTTAAAGTACCATCATCACGCCTGCACACACCCCATATAAAAAGCTCAGTGTAGGGCAAGCATGTGTATGTAAACATCAATTGCATCACACCATGGGAGGGATTGTTGTGAACATCAGAGTGAGAGCAATAATTCTAGGGCCATAATTCATGGTTAACTCTAAACCTATACCTGTAAAGGTATTTAAAACTTCACCCATGGATAATTTCATCTTGAAAAAACAAAAGAACAGCAGCACGGTATCTCCGTTAGCAATACATGTAGTTTTATTAAACAATAAAAAAATAGTGCACTCACATGTAAAATTCTTGTCAAACAACTCTGTTGCAGATCGCAGCATAGAAGCAATTCCAAGTGTGTGAAGTAGATGACCATTCAGAATCCCTCAGCAGGCACAATGAAGGAGTGAATTTGACAGCTGTCAAACTCCACTAATGGTCAACACCGCTGACACTGCCTCCTGGAACTCCGTACAGTGTCAACTCTTGACAAACAGTTCTGTTGCAGATCGCAACATTTTAACAATTCCAAATATGTGAAGTAGGTAATCATTTAGATTTCCTCAGTCGACATAGCAAAGGAGTGAGTTTTACAGCTGTAAAACCCCGCTAATACCTAGTACCACTGACACTGCCTTGTGGATCTCCAAACACTGTAGAAGGAGAGGAGGGGAAGGGCAAGGAGGGGGCGGTAATGAAGTAATGTATTTGACAAAGAAGGTGTGTCCTTTGAAATGCGTTGCCGCCCCCTCCTTGCCCTCCCCCTTCTCTCCTTCTACAGTGTTTGGTGATCCACGAGGCAGTGTCAGTGGTACTAGCTATTAGCAGGGTTTTACAGCTGTGAAACTCACATCTTTGTTGTGAGCTGGATAGGTTTGTGATTGTTTTATGGAGAATTTCTGGCATAAGTTTCTGCGATCCCATGGGCATGCACAATTTTAAGACTTGGCATGTTTACTGTATGCAATCTCATCTTTGATCCTTTTGATCTCAGCTTGATGCAATCTCATCTTTTCTATGTTATTTATAAAATGAGTATAATATTGTGTTTGTTTACACAAAAATTCATTTTAGTGTATTTTTTTCCTGAAAATATGTGTTTGTGAAATAACTGTGCAAATATTGTATTAAAAAATTTAACTAACACCATTTTATTCTACAGGGTCTCTGCTTTACTTTTTGGGGGGCTCCAGTAGTTCCATTTAGTAAAATGTGCAGACTGGTAGGCAAATGGTTAAAGTAAAACTAAATGCAAACAATTTTTTCCTGACACAAGCATAACAGTATACACATATGGGTACAGGCTCTGCCCCCCAATCACAGGACCAGTTATACCATATAAATGACTCACCTTCCCCAAGGCAGCATTCTCTCCTTTTTTTCCTCACTGCCCAACCGGTTATAGAAATGTTGAAAGCAGAATTTTTACCCTCACCTTGCCAGACCCATCTGGCCTATCCACACAGTATCATCCTCTCCTGTTGTGAAGCTCTTTCTGTACAAGTTGTAAAGCATCCCCTATGTATAGGTACTGGGGTTGTAGGATACTAGTCTCTGGAGTAGGTACAGAGCTCATAAGCTCATCTGGTTGCTGCAGCATTGCTGATACTAGTAGTCATCTGTATGGCCTCAGGTAATATGTTCCACACATATGGTGTGTTTTGATGCCACAGTACATTGTATATATCCCAGGGTATGGATTCAGTGTAGGATGGCTATCCTTGTCCAAGTTTGCACACTGAAACTTTCAGGGATGTACTGCATGTAACCCTTTTCCAAGATGGCACCTGGGAAACTACTGGCCGAGGAAGGAGCAGCAAGTTGGTGCGGGGGTGACTTCTGGTTCACCTTGTGACAATGATTGCAGCCATTTGCTGTTGGGAAGAGCAGGACATTTCCTTAAGAGGCAGTCAGTGACACCCTTTGGTGCACAAGGTAAGAAGAGTGAAGGTATAACATTCCAGGTAGGCTATGGCCAGATGCTGTCAGGCTCTGTTATGCTAACTGTGACAGTAGGCAGGTGAAATCACCTGGTTGCGTCCTGGATGGACGATACATTTGTCCAAGGTTTAGACTCTATGGGGATTTGTTCCACTAGGGGGAAGTGCTGAGCCCTTCAGCACTGAGGTAATGAGCCCAGCTGAAGGTAGTGGGCTCATTAAGGCCTTGATAAAACTTCCCAAGCTGCTTAGGGAGTTTCTCCATCCTGGAACCAAATCCGTGCCTGAACTGACTGAGGAGCAACATATTATCTGTGTGCAGTGAGACAAAAGCCTGTGTGGCTAAGCCTCCAACTAGCAGGGACTAGGTATAGTATCAGGCTGTACCTGGTGGATAATATAAAACACAGATAAGTGAGCACTAGAAGTGGATAAAGCTGCTGAACACAAAAGGTACCAAATCAACCTCCAGAAAATCACATATAAACAAAGGTGGAGCGCTATGGAATGAAATGCAAAATAATAAAATACTTAAAATCTATATCACGTATTGCATAAATAGTGATAAATAACACATCATAATATAAAAACATATAAAAGTGCAACCAATAGCATAGTCCACATAATGTCACTAATGCTGTGACTTAATTAAGTGTGAGTGCCCAGTCCAAAATATCCCAGTAGGTGGAGTGATGAAAGGATCATTAGGATCCTTGTTAACACATATATGGTGATATCCAAAATCGAATGTAGTGATATCCAAAACCGATATAAGACTGCGCACTCACCAGATGCGCAATGAATATTCACATGTAAGAGATGACCCCTCTTAAGGTATGGATCCAGGAACCGTCTGGAATAAGGTCTGATCTAGTTTTGTGTTTTGGTCCCCCAGCTATCAAGCATGGCTCTGTCCTCCTTAGACGTAACTCTATGGGTAGTAGGAAGGTCACCAGGAGCCCCAGAGAGAAAAGGAGGCCAGAATAGTGTGATACTGCTTAAAAATGTAGATTTTTATTCCATTCAGCAAAGACTAAACAAGAAAAACAAATACTGGTGAGGGTCAGGTAAGTAGATATAAGTTGTTTTAAAAAGAGTGAATGGCTAATGGATTGTAAATCTTTTTAGCTCTCACCACCAACACCGGACGAAGTGGCACAGACAGCCACAACTAGGAAATATTATCCACAGTTAAAGAGGTTGGTACACCCTTTTCAGGTAATAGAGAAAGTCAGAGATCTCATCTAAGATGAGTGAAAGAAGGTGAAAAGAGGTGGAAAGGAATCCATCACTGATCAACAGGTTTGCCAAAATGTATTCATTTAAGAAAGATGAGGTACAGGTGTTGGAATTGGCACCACATAGTCATCAGACTAACCAGACACATCACACTCCCAATGGATGATGCCTTGTCTTTTAAGGATGCTCTTGAGAGGAAAACGGACACAGATATGAAGAAAATCTACACATCCACTGGTAATGCCTGTAGGCCAGCTTTGACACTCTCTTCAATAGCTGAGACCCTAAGGATTTGGGCTGAGAGCAGAATCAGACCCTTTGGTGGGTACCGAAACTTCTTCTGTTGTGAAGACAAAATTAAACAGGCCAGCGACTTTGGGGGCAAAGCCACCATTGATTACCTTTGCTGATCTGCCAGGTGTATGCTCTTTTCAGTAATGGCCAGAAGAGCTTTATAACTTAAAGAATAAGTTCACCTTTGGAACATGTTACATGTTCCATCCATTTTTAGAGTGGAACATGTAACATGTTCCCATAGCCACAGCAGTGCCCTCTGCACCCTCTCGCTCTGACAGATAGTACAGGGAGAAGTCTCCTTGTACTATCTGTCAGATTTGAAAACAGCAAGGCCATGCAGGGCTATGCCCACATGGCTACATCACTCATTCACAGAGCTCTGTGAATGAATGCCTACAAGTCCCGGCAGCGTTAGCTGCTGTTGGATTGTAATTTTCAATGAATTGTGGTGCGCCGTGGTAGTTTATTCAAGCTTCTTGTCAGAACATCTGCTTGACCATACATCCCATACAGCAAGCAGATATTCTGACAGGTCTGCAGAAGACCTTCATGGCATCAGTGATCTACTGGTGTAATGCTTTACAGGCTCCTTTGGGCAAAAATAATAAATGCACATTTTTTGTACCTGCAAAAAAATGTGCATTTATTATTTTTGTCCAAAAGGTGAACTTATCCTTTAAGCCATGGACAACGGATGTCCCTTCTAAATTGAACTAGTGCCATATTCTCTTTGAAGGGACAGCCTTGTTTGTCAGCAAATTGCAGTCTGCAATTTTCAAAGTCATGGGAGGCAGGTCATGACTAATCCCACAAGCTATGAAACCCAAACAATGCCACCAACTAAAAGAAGGCAGTTTTCAGGAAGGCTGAGAGATTCCAGTACTACAGGCCTGGCAAGGATTACAGAAAAGGGTGGAAGTCACCACAGATATAGGTGGCACGATTGGCCAAGTCAAAGCCAACCCCTGCTCAGCAGCAGAAGCCCTTTTGAGAGTTTCTCCACCCAAACCTGTGCAGTAGGTGCCAGATTGTGCAGATTTGATCAGGTTTGGGTGAAGCATATCAAAGACCCTTGGGTCATGGCTGTGGTCCAGGTGGGTCATTGTTGGGAATTCTCCTCTTTCCCAGCTGCACCTCACTTCACAATCACAAAACTTCCTCTATTCCAACAAAAGCTCCAAGTAGTACTTGGGCACATTCAGTCACTTCTGCGTAAAGGAGCCATTGAGCCAGTCCCTATCCTGGAAAGATATCAACGTTTCTATTCTCCACTATTCTTAGTAAAGAAAAAAAAACAGGAGACTTGAGGCCAGTCTTGGACCTGAAGGGTCTGAACAGGAAAATCAGAGTACATTGGAATCTTTACAGTCAGCCAAATAGCCCATCATACATTGGGACTGGATGGTTGTCCTTGGATTTGAAGGATGCATACCTGCATGTCCTAGTGCATCTAAGCTACCACAAATACCTTTGTTTTGTGGTCATGAGGTACCACTTCCAGTTTGTCTGTTACCTTTTAACCTGGACATTCTCCAAGGTCCTGCTCCCGTCACGCTTCTGTGCACATCGATCTCGCACCAGGTTTTATTTCCTGTCTGAGTTGCTCGGGTTCCTGCCTATCCACCTTAAACCTAGGTATTATTATAACTCTGCATCTGTGTGTTAGTGTTTTAGCAATGTGTCTCCACGTAGAAGCTGGACCCCTCTGTTTCCTGTAGTGTTTACAGCCGTATGAATATTCTCATATTTTGTGTGTTTGTTTCTGTCATTTGTTCTAGTGTTTTCCCCTGGCTGTACAGTTGTATCCCCATGCTCTCTCTCTGTAGATTATTTCCTTCCCTGTTGCTGTTTGTGTCTTTCTCAGCATTGTCTCTTGTTGTTTGTTTGCCCTGCAGTCCCTTCCCAGCTTGCTGCAATTGCTCACTGTGGTTCCCTGTATCCTGTGTGTACCCTGTGTCCTTTCAGCATGCTATTTGGTTGCACGGTGCCAGCACATGTGTGTTCAAGAGCTGCAACCTGGGGGCTGCCACGCAGCACAGCATCCACACCTCCAGTCGCTCTGGTGAAGACCGGGTGGCTCCTTAGATCCTGCAACTCTAACACACCACCGTTTGTGTGCGGTCACACTGCACCTGCGAGGATTGGTACCCAGGCTCACCTGTTTAGTTGTTTCCACTGGCCCACTAGATCTTGAGCTACAGTCCCAGGTGGTCTTACTCTCCGATATTGACAGCTCCTGGTCATTAGTATCCTGTGTAGGCAAGGCATGCAAGTGTTTCACTATTTAAACAACATCTTGTTAGTGGCACGGAATCCTCAGGTAATATCCGACCTTCGATAACTCCTAGTTCAAACAATACTAAAATTTGGATGGATTATCAATTGGGAGAAGAGCCAGCCATTTCCTGCACACATGATTGTGTTCCTGGGAGCAGTCCTAGACGCTTGCAAGAATACAGTGGAACCCCCTCCAGAGAAGATGTTGGGTCTTCTGGCCCGTTTAAAGAAAAAGTGTCAGCATAGGCTTATCTTCCAGCCTTCCAGTGTCTCCTGGGGGCACTGTCAGCCACACTACAATGGTAAAGTGGGCCCACTGGCTGATGAGAACTTTTCAGGTGCAATTTCTGCGACAATGGAAAATCCATTCTATACACCAATGGATCAGGCTGACCCCGGCAATGAGGCGATTCCTTGATTAGTAGCAGGAGCCATAAAATCAGCACAACTGCCACTGACTGGTTCCAGAACTTCCACTGGTGGTCCCATTGGACGCATATGCACTAGTTTGGGCTTTTCACCTCACTGGTCTTTTGGCCCAAGGTTGATGGGAAAAAAAGCGGAATGAAGTTTCCAATGTGATCAAGCTACAGGCAGCCTTTCGGACCTTGAAGGCATTTCAAGATCAGGTCCATGGAACCAATGTGGTACTCCACATGGACAACAAGACAGTGATTGTGTATTTGCATCACCAGGGTAGAACGCGGAGCAGAGTGCTGCTGGTAGAGGTATCACCCATCATGAATTGGGCTCAGCAGAATCTAGCTCACCTTTCAGCCATTTACATTCCAGCCCCTCAGATAGCCCTGGCAGATGCTTTGAGTTGCAGGACTTTGGACAACAATGAATGGTCCTTGAACTACTTATTCTTTCACTGGATATGCAACCAATGAGGTTACCCAGATCTCGACTTAATAGAAGCCCCAGTCGACACGGCAAGCACTTCCTGTTGAGAGTGTAGTTTCCAGAAGCAGAATCAGTGGACGTGCTTAGCTCCACCTGGGTTTTCAAACTAGCATATGTCTTCCCATCAGTACCACTGAACTTCAGATTACTTAACTGAATTCATGGACATCCAGGAACAGTGATAGAAATCATTCCCTTCTGGCCCCTCAGGCTGTGGCTCCCGCTGCTGCAATCTCTGACAGTGGAATCTCCAATTCTGCTTCCAGAGGTGCCAGATCTACTACAACATGGCCAGGTGATTCACGTGAATCCAGCCAGACACCATCTAGTGGCTTGGAAGTTAAGATGCGAAGGAGAAACGGGGTTCTCAGCACCTGTTGTTGACACCTTGTTGAGGGCAAAACCCATACTACAAATCATACTTACTCTAGCGTATGGGAAAGTTTATAATCTTTGCTGAAACATAAAATGTTAACCCCCTGTTACTGCCAGAAGCACAAGTACTAAACTTTCTACAGGCAGGCCTAGAAATGGGCTTATACGTGAACACACTCAGAGTACAAGTTTCAGTCCTATCCTCAGCAACAGGAGAAAGATGGGCTACACATCAACTCATGTGTCAGTTCCTGAGGGCATGAGCCAGGGTTTACCCGCCAAAGAGATCATTTGTTCCTCCGTGGGACTTACAGGTGGTGCTTGATGTGCTGTCCCAGTCACCATTCTTAGTGGATCAGTCTTCCTCATTGTGGAATGTGACATTCAAGGCAGTATTACTCACAGCTGTAACATCAGGGAGGAGACTGTCGGGCATCAAAGTCTTAGGCAATAAACTTCCGTATTGCTTTCACTTTCCAGATAGAGTACTGCTGAGGACTCTCCTTCATCATCATCATCATCCAAAAGTAAATAGGCCATTTCACTTGAACCAAGACATGGCTTTGAAGTAAATGGGGTCATGGGTTTGATTCCCGACCATGGTGCCTCCTGCATGGAGTTTGCATGTTCTCCCTGTACTTGCTTGGGTTTCTCGGTTTTCCTCCCACACTCCAAAGACATGATGGTAGGTTAATTGGATCCTGTCTAAATTGGGCCCTAATATGTGTATGTAAGTTAGGGACCTTAGATAGTACACCCCTTGAGGGTTAGGGAACTATTGTAAATGTTCAATATATACAGTTTGCAAGAAAAAAAGTATGTGAACCCCCTAGGGATTACGTGGGAGTAGTTTTTGCATGAATTGGGCATAAAATTGTGATCTCCTGAACGTCATCTAAGTCACAACAATAGAAGAACAGCGTCTGTGAACATAATACTACACAAAACATTAGATGTTGCCATGGTTTAAGTTGCACATAACATGTAAACATTCACAGTGCAGGGAGGAAAAAGTATGTGAGGCCCTAGTTTAATGACTTCTCCCAGAGCTATTGGAGCATATAGGAGTGTGAGCCAACCTTGGACTCCAATCAGTGCTGATGATATTGGATGTGAGTTGCTGACAGTGTCTGCCCTTAAAAAAACACACACCTGTTTTGGGTTTACTGGTTTCAAGAAGCACTGTCTGATGTGAACCATGCTCGCAGAAAGAAAAGAGATCTCAGAAGACCTCGGGTACGATCAAGAATTGTTGACTTGGCATGAAGCTGGAAAGGGTTACAAAAGTATTCTCAAAAGCCTTGATGTTTCATGTGTCCACGGTAAGACAGACTGTCTACAAATGGAGAAAGTTTAGCACTGTTGCTACTCTCCCATAGGCGTGTGGTCAATTCTGTAAAAATGACTGCAAGAGCACAGCGCAGAATGCTGCATGAGGAAAAGAAGAATCCCCCGAGTGTCAGCTAAAGACCCACAGAAAACTTGGCACATGCTAACATTTTTGTTGGGGCACATCTACAATAAGGGGGAAAAAATTTAAACAAAAATGGGTAAGGGGGGACACCAAAGGAGGAAGCCATTGCTTCCAAAAGAATATTGCGAGTTTGAAGTTT